>PVJI01002425.1:0-144066 GCA_004026765.1 Micronycteris hirsuta
TGACACTAATGGGGTGAAATTAAGCAAACATTTCTGTAACTGAGTTTGAACGTCAGTTCTTTCTTTCACTAGTTGTACAATCTTGAAAATACGGCATGCTAGGGCCCAGTTTATTCATTTCTAAAATGCGAATGATATTTCTAAATAGCTATCTGGCACGATTGTTAAGGGGATTAAATGAGTATATCTATATGTATATCTATTATATCCTGGTAAATCATAAACACTGCATTGTTATTGTCATTATTCTTTTACCTAATCTTACCCCAAAAGGATGTGTCCCAAGGAGTGTGAAATATGTTATCAGTAAAAATATTATAAGCATGGCAGGTGGAGGAACCCATAGTAGAAAAAGCTAAAACGGTAGAAAGTGAAAAAGTTGACAAGGCTAGCAATTGCTGTTCATTTTTAAGTTCCAAGCCAATAATAAAAATGGACATGTAAGTGCACTGACTGACTGCTTATTTAAGACGTACTTTAAAGCTAGTTTAGGTAGGCAGGTTTTGGAAGGTGATAAATGAATTAAACTGTGTAGATTTCAAACTGTCACTGTTAGAATCTAATTCAAATTTAAACAGCAATTTAAACAGTATAAAAGATTGCCCTCACCGGTCCTCCATAATCTTAACCTTTGGAGCTCTCCACAGAATAGATAGTAAATTGAATTAATTATTAGCCTCTCACCTTGGGAGCCTGGGCAGAACTCGGCAGCTCAGAAGACAGCTGACGAGATTGGTGGCTTCGCGTCAGTCCCCAGCGTGCTCTAATCCTCCACGCAGACCCACCTGTCGTGTGTCCCCGCCGCTTCTTCTTAGTGAATAAAATTCTAGGAAGTCAGACTTGGCTGACATTTAAATCCTCTTTGTAAAGTGGCATAATTGTGTATACCGAGAAGGTCAGAACAATGTCACGTGTACGAGATCCCGGGAAAAGAAAAAGAAGAAACTGAAAGTAGTGCCCAACCACAGGATTGATACTAATCGGTGCCCATGACTCTGCAGTACATTCCTCTTTGGCACATTTCTCCCCAATGCCTCCCACTACACACTCACTTGCTCATTCACTCTTTCATTTATTCCTACATTCAATAAGCATTTACAAGTGGGTATCACATGCCCCATGTATGCATAGGCCCGGGTACTTATCATCATCATAGAAATTATAAAAACGGGTTAGTAGGCGATGTAATGACAGCGTGACCAGCGATGATAAAGGAGACATTTGGAGTTGCGTAATCTGGCCTGGGAAGAGTCGAGTGGTTTTTTGTTTGTTTGTTTGTTTGTTTTGAGAAAATAACATCTAAGTTGAGGCATGAAGAATGAGCAGGTGTCGATCAGCCTTAGGAAGGGAATGAGGGTCTAGGTAGTATATCCTGGAGCATCACATTCTTCAGTAGAGCTGTAACACAGAGCATGAGCAGGGCGTGATAGTAGAAGATATTTAGGAGAAAAATGGACTCGGTACATTGCAAGACATTTCAAGGGACTATTTCCTGAAGGCAGGGGCAACTTATAAAGTCTTTTCTGCAAGAGAATGACCTCATCAGAAATGCATCTTATATCATCCTGGCTGCATTTACAAAGAAGACATTAGTGCTAAACAGGACTTGGGCCTGCCAAACCTATAAGGTGACTCTTGCAACAAACCAAGTTACTAATCATGGAGAGCTAAGTAAGGGAACTAACAACAGAAATAGAGAAAAGTGAACAACAGTGAAAAATATTTGAGATCTGTATAGTAAACAGGACTGATGAAGAGATGAGTAAGGAGAAAAAGATGCACAAGTCAAACTAAAGGTCCAGCCTTCTCGCTTGATTTTACAAGTAGTTGTTTTTGGTGTCAAAAACAATGAAATCTTAGCTACATGTGTCTAGCACACTGTTGGAAGCCAACGCTCCAGGGGCACTCCCATTTCCACATATCTTCTCTTCTGGACCCTCCTTGCATGAGGTTTGTGTAAAAGAGAGACTCAAAACATAGAGTGCCTGCCGCCTGAGCGGAGCGCAGGTTTCTCAGTGAAGACAGTCTTCCTCCAGAGCAAAGGCGGGCAGGTTTGCCAGTGAAAAGACTGACAAACCCCACCCAGGACGCCGCGTCCCACTGGGTCAGCCTCCGCATTGTCCCATGGGATGTGCCAGGCGAAAGGGACCAAGTCGAGTGCTCGGTCCCTGCTTCCCGCTTTGCCGCGTGAGTGGCAGTGTTCTTTGTCTCTGGCCCAGTAGTCTCTTCTCTCTGCGGACCTTCATGAAAATGTCTCGGGCTGACTTGTTGTCACGTTAGCAATTCTCCCGATGTCACAGGTCGTAACACACTCCCTTGCGCAACCTCTTCATTATCTCCATCTTAAAAACAGTTTCAGTTTGTGGGTTTGGACTTTTTGTGGGGATGTTATGTTATTATGTTGAGGGGAGAAATTTGAAGTTGGAAGGTGTGTTAAAGGAGTTTTTAAATTTTTCAGAGTTTTATATCCTTACAAATATGGAAGTTCTATGGTCTCGCATCTCCACTTGCGCTTATGCATCTAATTTTTAATAGGCCAGTCATTAGTATATTACATATATCCAAATAAGAAAATTCTAAAATTAGCTTTTGTAAACCTTCATTTTTTATATTCTAAACCTGAATATTTTAAAACATTCATAAAAATTCATATTTTAACATTAGAGAATAGAAATTGGCAAATTTGTAGTACGTTTTGTAAGTTCAAGTAAAGTTTCCTGCAACTATGGCTGGATTGAAACCAGCAATTTAACGAATAAGGAAATTCTGACTTTTAAATTTTAAAGGCAATGGTATATTTTGTAGATGAAATAAAAAATGCTTTCAACAAACTCTATTACATTCTAGAGATCAGAAATATGACAATGAATAAGGAATCATCCCTTTTCTCAACAAAAATAAATAATGTGAATAGAAACATTTGTACAGAAATATTCTAGTAGAAAAATCATTTTTAGCCCTGGCTGGTATAGCTCAGTGGCTTGAGCACAGGCTGGGAACCAAGCGGTCCCGGTTGATTCCCAGTCAGGGCACATGCCTGGGTTGCAGGCCAGGTCCCCGTGAGGGCCATGTGAGAGGCAACCATACATTGCTGTTTCTCTCCTTTTCTTTCTCCCTCCCTTCCCCTCTCTCTAGAAATAAATAAAAATAAAATCTTTAAAAAAAATCATTTTTAAGTACATATGTGAAAACTGAACCCCATACTCTGCCATTCACTTGTTATTATTGAATTTAAATAACACTGTGGATAAACTATGGTTCCCTTACACACTCACGCTGGAGTAAGCTAAGCAGTCATCATGGATGTCTTGGGTAAGTGACTTATGCAATGAGTGGGAAAGGATTTTTCATTAACATTGAAATTAAAGCCATTCTTTTTGTGCAAGGATTTTGAGATGCTAATTGTGGGGCCCTGGGTAAAAAAATTTGAGGAATTTAGACATTTTATCTACTTTTGTTCCAAATCCTCTAACTTTTTGTCCCAAGTATGGGCAAAACAATTATATACTCATGAGTGACTAATTATAATTAATAACAGCCCACTTTCTGACATGAATAACTTGGCTCTTCAAAAATTTGCCATCGAAGCCTGGTTCTCTACCATGTGTCTATTTAGCTTCTATTAAAGAATCAAAAGGATGAGGAGAGCTGAAAATATACCCCTATAGTCAGCTATAAGGACCAGTACAACCCACGCCTACTTAGTAAATTCCATAGCTTCTCTCCTAACATGGGGCATATGTAGCTTTGGGCTTCTATCATAGTACCAACTACGTATAAAACCATAACTTAAGCATGCAGCATCTTCCCAGAAAATAAATTTTTCCTTGAAGATTTGGAAAACAAATGGGTTGAATCTTGGCACTCGTGAAAAGTTCTGAAGCAAAATCTACAGTTTACTATTTTTCCTTTGCCAGCCTATCCTCGTGGTTTTGTATACCAATAAATTTTATATTAGATAATATGATGGTATTGGTTTTCTCACATTTGAAATATGTTTTGCCAAGAGAAAAATCTATGCTAATACCATGGGTCTTCAGAGAGAACTAGCATGCGCCCGCAATTGCGGCGCCTTGGAATGCAGTATTCCCTAGTAAGTCCAAAGCACCTGCACAACCATTATATTTTTAAAAATTTAGTTTGGCACCTTATGAAATAAAATCCTTTTGATAATTGTACCTGACCAAATGTTTTGAGTTGTACTGTTTCATTCCTTGCTGCATACAGACTACCCATCCATTACTGCACTCTGGGAAAGTGCTTTATGAATTTTTTATTGATCTCAGCTGACTTAGTGAATTATAAAGATTTCTTCTTAAACCAGAATTCTTGACCTTTATCTCTTATCTTATTGTCACAATAGCTCTTCATTTCAGAGTTCTCCATGTAGACTCAAATTCTGTGTTTATTTGTAGAGTAATTGGTAGGTTAGCTTTCCAGAGCAAATCAAAATTAGCTGGTATTTTCTTCTACAGAATTATGAAATCTTCACAATATCAGTGATTGTTCATCCAACAAAGCTGCTATTAAATTCTAGTTCTTCCATTTGTGAATGTATGTGACATTATCTGCATATCATGTTCCTCAGCTTGTAAAATCCCTAGTCTCCTTCAAAGGATAGTTCTGTTCATAAAGGTGGTGGAGTGGTTTAAAACCCCTGATGTTGTAGTTTTTTAAATCACAGAGAAAAACTGTTTTGGTAAACCCCTTGGTTAATATAATTTTGTTTCTAGAGCCTCACCATCTCTGTCACAACAGTTTGAAACACTTTACAATTCAATGCACTTAAAGTATTGAACCCAGAAATGAAAAGGGTATTTTAATTATGTTCTGTGATGTCATGGACAGAACTAAGGGGGAGGAAGGAGGCTTGGGAGGGAGGTGGGGTTGGAGGGGAAGGGAGGAGGGGAGGGGAGACGTTGCAAATAACTGTAATCGAACAACAATAAAGTAATTATTTAAAAAAATTATGTTCTGTGATGTATATATTTATAGGTTATATCACATTTAAAGCCAATTAAAGGAACAATGTATGAAGCAGACCTCTCTTTAAGTGTTTTAGAGTAACACAACCGTAAGAGAGCAACCGGTTAATCCTGTTGGGTTTCAGCTTCCCTAGTTGTGTTAGCAGTAAGACTTCTAGTCATAGTTATATAACTTTGTGTTTGCAGTACGTGTTAAGGAAGGCAAACTCATTTTAATAAGTGTAGAAATGTCTTCCTGAGTCTGTCATGGAAGTTAGAGACGGATTGTAGAAGAGACAGAGGAGGCGATGCCGGAGGGGAGTAGAAATGCGCGTGAGGAATTGGACACTTGTCTTCGCATCAGTCACTTCAGAGCCAGCACGATAATAAGAAGAAATTGAAACAAACTGCCTTATACTTCCCATAATTCCCTGGAGCAGTCCTGCTCACACACATTTGTTTGTACTGCAGGGCTTGAGGAAAATTTATACGAGGTTCTTCAGTGTCTGGGGGCATTAGTGACTTATAGGAGAGTGGAATTATTTTGTAATTCATGTAAATCTTTTTCAGGAGAAAATATCTGAGTGGAGGAATTTTACTTAGTTAAAGGATATCAGGGCATAAAAATAAAATGTGAAAAACTCAGAAAATTGACTAGAAATTGGATCCAAGCATGTTTGGAAACATCTCAATGACTGGCTAACTAATAAAATAACTGAACTCATCTTCTGAAGGAGACAAGTTATAGAGAGTAAGAGTTATGAAGTCGTCGTTGGGCAGATCATTAAAGAAAATAATAATGTGCATCATTTGTTCAGGACTGTTTTCAGTAATATGCAGCTTTTTTAAGTTTTAAAGCCAAAATATCCTTAAAGATGAGGATTCCACGATCTGGGTGGGATCTATATGTATCAACCATTTCAATGAAACAGAACTGGATTGTCTGCCATGAAAACTAATCCCCCAAACCTCCAGAATGATCTGCTCACGTACCTGACCTCATGAGTCAAACTGGAAACTTGGCACAGAAATGGAGGCATTAGATAAGCAATTAACTTCTGTGTGGTTTTAGATGCACAAACAGGCACACATTTCTGAAAACAGGCAGCCAGCCTCAGTGTAGGGTGGTGATGTTGGCATGAACAGACCCATTAACTGAATAATTAAAAGAGCACTTGGCCCTGATATCCTGAACAAATTCCAGCTTGGTTAATTACACGCACTTATTGCCATTTTAATCCCTCCTGCAATTTCAACGGGACTCAGAGTTTTCCTAAATCCTCTGTCCTGAAATAGTATTCTGCTGAACATGGGGTGTTTTTCTTCTACTCCCTATTTGTGCCCAAGGTTTGGCATAATTCCCGTGAAGTTCAGTTTGTGGTTTCCAAAGAGAACATAAACATGAAACTTAATCTGAGGAAAAATATGGTGGCAAAATGTGTTCAATTTCAGCAAGTCCCAAGAGCTTCTGGGAAAATAAAAAATTAATATTGTAAACTACACTTGGACAACATAGGTTAATGATGACCACGGATGCTCACAGAAAGACTTGAAAATATACTGCCTGCATCATTTGATCAGTAAGTGGCTGGACAAGAGGTGCCAATGCAGGAATACTGTGACAGCCAACTTAATGGCATTTGATACTTTTCTGATTGTTTTTCTTTTCACGTGGGAATGCTTGCACTCTACAATTTTAGATTTACTTTCTCAATTCTCAGAGTAAAAGAGTGAAAAATCATATGCATGTTTGTATAAAATTTTAGGTGGGTGCATCTGCTAAAAAAATAAGCATTATTATTTTTTTAGGTCTCCTTTATAAAGGAGAAACCTAAAACCCACCTGAAATTCTACCCGTGAATGAGGCTAATAGTTGTTACATTTGTTTCAGACAGTGTATAACCACATCCTACAATAATCACTCGATTGTTGAAAATAAGTCGATAGACAAGTTATTTTAAAATGAGAATCTACATTTAAAACACACAGATTTTATATTTTTGAAACTTGGTATTAAATTGTGAATAAAATTTAGATGAAAAGTCTATATGTAGGAATATCATTTAAGATATAGATACAGATATATAGACATAAATATACTCACACATATGTATGTTAAGCATATTTTAAAATAATAAAATGTACTGGTATTATTTACTATATTCTTCAGTATTATTATATGTATTATAATATCATCTAATGTAGAGTATGAAATGAAACATCAAATGTGCACAGATTCCTATTACAATTTGATACAATAAATTTAGAAGATGTATTGGGAAAATAATATTGATTGAAAATAATAATAGTACATGTACAAATGAATTAAGTTTCTGAATATTTATCACTGTTTTAACTATATCATATGAAAACTATTACAAGTTTAAAAAGTATATTTAAAATGACTAGCTAAAGGTAAGGTCTGCTAAAGTCCATGGAATTCACTTGGGTATCTGGCGATGGGAAAGAGCTCAAATAAGGGACAATTCCATCTTAATTGGCATGAAAATACAGCCACCACCCAGGCAAACAGCTCTGTGGTGAGTGCTCCCTCCCTCGAGGTGCTGGCAGAAGGCAGTTGCGTATTTACTTATGGTGAATTACTCTCCCAAGGACACAAAGGAAGCCAACTAATCACTATTATTTTTCATCTCAAATATTTACTTATGATATTGGCAGATCCTAGACTATTTTGATGACCCTTGCCATTTGTCAGTGAGTACACTGCAGGTGGGACTGCTTTGGAGGTAGGTACTCAGAACATACTGGGTAACCGCATGGTTATTATTAAATAATAACAAAAATGCATAACCAACATGGGAATTAATGTTATAGGGCATTCAAATGGAAATTTTAAAATTTCCTTCTTTCAGCCCTGGCTGGTGAGCTCAGTGGATTGAGTTCGAGCCTGAGAAACAAAGGGTCTCCAGTTCGATTCCCAATCAGGGCACAGGCCTGAGTTGCAAGCCATGTCCCCAGTGGGGGGGGGGGGGACCACACGTTGATGTTTCCCTCCGTTTCTTTCATTTCTTTCTGCTTCCTTTCCCCTCTCTTTAAAAATAAATAAATAAAACCTTTAAAAAATAATTCCTACTTTAAGGTCCTAGCCAATGGATGGCACTGCCTGAAAGACACAAGGGATAAGAAATCTAAATTTAGAACTCAGATTTTTTAACTTAAAATGACCTTGGAATATAATCATAAAAATGTTAAGTTGAAACAAAATACTCACATGGTTTCTTTGGCATTGTATTCTAAATATGATGCTAAATTCTGTTCGATTTTTCTTTGTATAATCACAGCCAATTTATTTAATCTTTTTGAAAATTGCTACCTTTATATTTCTACTGCTCCTTGAATGGCAACCAAACTAAAATTCAAGAACAAAATTCCTACGTTAACTTCACTTAAAAATATATATACATTTAATATATATTTATAAATATGTATTTATATTTATATAAAATATATTTATTTTATACATCAAAATGTGAACACCTATAACAGTAAAATAATTATTAGAAATCACTGTGACAATATTATATCAAAGTCACTAAGGTAATTTTTAAATATAGCATAGATTCCGGAAATCATGACCTTATTTTTGGAAAAAATTCTAATTACCAAGCAGTATCAGCATAAATGTACTTGGGAATATTTAAGACTAATTTTAAACTGTGCATTTGTATATGTGGTTGTGTAGTTCCTATACTTTATATATTTAAATAAGAAATCATGATAGTATTTTTATATTTTTATTTTCTGTATTATAACTTCCCCTTCTTTTATCTATGGCCAAGTTTTCAAAAATAGGAAAAATTCCTGAGATTACAAGTCCACAATGATACAACCACCAACAAATTGCAAATCAGGTGTGAATTTATCATGCTTATTATATTTCCTTTTAAGTTGTTAGATTAAATAGACAAAGTGAAGAAATCAATGTTTACATAAATTATTTCTAAATACTTTAACAAATAGCAGAAAAACTGCTAATTACTACTAAATAGGAACTTAGCTGTATAAATAGTATTTACTATCAACAAAGCCATGGGAATAATTAATTAAAGTAACAAATCTTTTTGTTCCATATTTTCCCTGTTACTGTGTTTGATCAGTTTCTCACATAAAATCAGCATGTTTCCAAAGAATGCTTGTTTTGCGTAGTTCTAAGTAGCTAAGAAAAACTTCTGAGCTGTTCAGTGCAGCCATGCTTTTCAGCTGTAGGCACCTTAAAGCTGAAATGGAAAGCTCTGGAGTTGTCTACAGGAAGCCAAAGCAGCGCATGAAATAAAAACTAAGCAAGCGCATGTATCTATTCAGAGTGAGGGTAAAAGCAAACTGGCTTCAATGACTCTCCCTGGCAAGTTAGTTGTTTTTTTTTAACTGTCAGCTTCATATCCTGGGTAGATGTGCCTTGGTTTTTACATCCCCTTTCATCCCGTGTTAACCCACCGAAGATGGCAGATAAGGCCTTCCGGATTGTTCTCCCCTTCCGTCATTTCCAAACATTCAGGAAATTGTTGTCAAAGTCATAGCTTGGCGTCAGAGGAATCTGCGAAGGATTTTTGACCACACTGGGGATGAGACAGGAAAATGAAAGGTCAGGTGAAGAACCCCAGGGCCAGTCCCCCTGGGGGGAACAGTAACCGATGTCCAGAAGCCCGATGTCAGAAAGAAGGCTTAGGGAGAAACCAACAGGCAGGAAAGATTTGGGACGTGGAAATAGCCATCAAAGATTCCAGAATTACCTTATTTGTTGATAAATTTTCATTCTCGAATTTCAAAGTTCATTTTATGGCCACTATCTAATAAGGTCACTTTGTTTTTCCTACAAGAAAATAAGAATCTTGAATTCACCATGAAGTTTGTGATAGACATTTTTACTATTGTCGATAAATGTACTATACTTCTATTTATTAATTACTTACCAGAGCATTTTTTAATTTATTTGACAGAATTAAAGAAAGTTATTTCATACCAAATAGGTGGTGATCTTTTGAACCACCTTTCACTGATTTTATTTTATAAGAATTATGGCTATGTGGCCACAAAGGAATGTCTATTTACAGGAAGCTTGTCTCTGGAGTAACCTACACATATAAAGCCTTCAAAAAAAAAATCTGTGAAAGGCAAGACCCATTTGGTTCCTTATAAAAGTTCTCCTTGGGAAGGTCATTCAGTCCACACGCTCTTTCACTGCCACCGCACGCTTCAGAAGGAAGCAAACAGAAACCTCAAAGTCTTACTATTTTTACAAATAACATTGCCAGGTACTAGTTTAAGACCTTTTCCAAAACGCACAGTCAGCAATACAGTTGTATAAAGTAAACAGAATGAGCAGTCAGCGCCCCCACTGTGCATTCTGCCTCCGTGCTGACTGTGGACGCTGAGGCATTTAAGAGCAAAACTGGAAACCAGAGCAGAAGAGAGCCGGACAGGTGCACAGCCCCCCTACGTGGCCTCACCTGCTGGTCCCAGTC
The DNA here is from genome assembly GCA_004026765.1 of Micronycteris hirsuta. Classification (NCBI taxonomy): domain Eukaryota; kingdom Metazoa; phylum Chordata; class Mammalia; order Chiroptera; family Phyllostomidae; genus Micronycteris; species Micronycteris hirsuta. The sequence goes on from PVJI01002425.1 coordinate 10,448, forward strand.
ACAATCATCCAAGTTGGCGGCGGTGACACCTGCTTCCAGAACAGTGTAGTTCATGGCTGACAAACGTTGATGAGAAATAGACAAAGTGCATAGGCCCCTTAAGAGGGCACCTAACACAACCTGGTTCAAAGGTAATTTCAAACTTGGCAAAACTGTAGTGTTTATTTTCCTTTTCATTGTTTTCTTGGTTTGAATAAATAAATGTGTATTTCATAGGACTATCTTAAACAGATTAAACAAATGTCTGTGAAGGAAACACAGTGTCCTAGCACATCCCTCATTTATAGGAAATCTCTTTGCTTTAATTAATACAGCTTCTTTGCAGATAATCCAGCTTCCAGGGAAACATGTAGATATTAGTGAGGGAAAAATAAATACCTTCTACAGTCACACAGATCAACTGGCTCTAACCTGGCAATCAGTGTGGTGACAGATGCCACACCTGTAACACACAAACTCAGAACCCATATATGCTGGCTACACCTGAAGATAATTTCTCTAAATTGGGGAGGGGAGAGACATACTGAGGGTGTTCAGGGTTGTGCAGAACCATTTTCAACTACACTGAATCATCCCAGTTCATTGTATAATAATAATAATAATAATAATAATAGTAATAAGAATATTAATAAGAATAAATGCTTAACATTAATTGTGCTACTATTAATTTCCACATATTTTACATGTATTATTTTACTTAATCTTCCAAGAACTCTAGAAGGTTGGCATCATCATTTTCCTAGTTCACAGATCAGCCACAGCTACCTGGTTAGTAGGTAGCAGAACCAGGTTTACTCTTGGCCTTTTAACTCCACTGGTGGAGCCTGAGAGCCGGGCATCAATTCCTTCCCAATAAGCTGTAGTCTAAACCTTTATTTGCTACTCTGCATAATATGCATTCTGGGAAATCACACAACTGTACTTGATAGACTTAAATCCATAATATGGGCAAATGCAATCCATTCAAGAGCCTGGAGAGAACTTGTATGAACACAGCATTCAAACTTAGTCAATTTGCGGACAATATAAGGATTGTTTCAGCTCACGTAATGATCCTCTGCTGTGCTCTGAAGTGTACAGTTTGATACCTGAGCCCCTAATATCCAAATCATTTCTACATACATAGGAACTCTGCTAAATCATGATCTCTCTGAAGGCAGAAATTACATTTTATTTCTCTCTGCAATCCCAGTCAAGTCCCAGATCCGAGTCACTGAAGGCACTCAATAAATGTGATTTGTAACAGTGGTTGGATGAGTATATGTGTAAGTGAGTAAGTACAAAGAGATAAATGTGTGCAAGGCTCTAAAATAAATATATGTGTGGAAGTACCTGTAAAATAAATACCCCCAGATTATACAGAATAAATCTGCCATAACTTTTAAGAATTGTCCCATATTACATACACAATCCTGCAGTTTGCGATCTAAATGTGATTTATCAATCCATTCTTTGAATAGAAGCACTCAACTCAGATAATATTACAGGCACATTTTAGTCAAGGGTTGCTCTTTACATCAGCCAATAGTTGATCTTGATTTCTGGTCATGCATGAGAGGCTAAACACACAAGTATTTCTCCAGAATATGCTGGGAGCCCACTGAAATGTCAGAAAAGAGGTTTAAAAAACCAGTGCAAACCCACAAAGGAAAAGAGAGCAAGATGGAAATCCTACAACAGACAAGAGAATGCCAACCCATTCTGTAAGCTGCAAAGTGGATGCAAAATAGATGTTCCATGAGAAGAAATGACACGTAGGCCTTGCGTGGAGCAGGGAAGCACAGCAGGCTGATTCCTCCCGCAGGGTCATGTAAGAGCTCAGGACCTGGAGAAATCAGGTACCTCACAAGGGAGGCGGTTTGTCTGGAATCGTGACGGGAAAGATTGTTAACAAGTCTACGTGAGAAGCAGTTACATTCTCAGGTGTCTCCTCCCAGTACAAGTACATAGACAATCGCCCCTTCCACTTCGGAGAAAAGTGGAAGCTTCCTCCCTGGAAATACTGAACCACACAGTTCATAATCTTGGAGACACTCAGTGGTAAACATTTTCATCTAGAAAACAGTAAAATTTATATGTTGAATTGTAAACTCACTCTCCCCTCAATCCTAGTAGGAATCTGCAGGACTCCCTCTCTCCTTCTGGCAAATGAACTGCCTAAAAGAAAAGCCCATGAAAAATTAGATTTTTTTTCCAGTAGAAAGCCAAATTCCCCCCTGACCACCCCTGCAGGGAGCTCTACCAGTCAGCCGACACCACCTATTCTACAGAACCTCCAATAACCACACTATACTTCAATGGTAAATGTGAATCAACTGGAAGAGATGTCCTGACTTTGAAGAAAGCCACTTACAGAAATCATGAAGGCCGGATAATCCAATAGGGAGGGGCTGGGGGGGTGATACTTCAATATAATGTGAAGTATAAAAGAAACCATCAAAAATCCCACTAAATTTCAATTTAAAAAATAAAAAATAATTATAAATGTAATACCGTTCAAATGTAAAAAGACAGTATGCCAGTAAAACGATACCAGAATGCTTTAAAAGGCAAAACCGTGAAACAAACAAAACACCCTTGAATTAAACCTCTGTAATTAAAAAATAATTAATTAAAATTAAAAATTAAATGTTAAAAAAACTTTCTATGGAGGAATTTAATGAAAACCTTCTCTCCAAAAGCCTCGAAGACAAAGACATGAAAATGTAAGGAAAAAAGCTAACATTACCTAATCAATTCAAGCAGTTAATTATCTGAACAATAGGAGCTCCAAAAAGAGGGGGGAGGAGATAGAATTATCAAGGGAATAATACAAGAAACTGTTCCAGAGCTTAAGAACGTGAGGATACAAATTAAAAAAAAAAAAAAGCCAGCCAAATCCTATTATAAAGAGTAAGAAAAGACTTACTCCAAGTATTTTCATAATCATGAAATTTCAGAAAAACAGGTATGCAGGGAAAACTTTGAAAGCATTATAGAACAAAAACAAGTCATTTAAAATTGATCAAGAGTCCGGCGGTATCAGAATTTCTAAAATATCGTTAAGAGCTGGAGTAATGCCTTCTGATTGAAAAATAGATATTAGTTTGAAGTGGGTGCAGGGAGAGAGTGGAATTCTTCACCCTGCCAAATTAATAACCATTGTACCTTTTAATAGTTTCTTATATGTTTTGTCTCCCAAGTACCAATCTTTAAAAGGCACTGTAGAATACAGCATAGCACCGAGTTTGGCCTTGCTCAGAGAGAAAGCCTGGCTTTTGCCCTTGGAATTTTATGCCTAATACGAATGTCTCTGTGTACCCGGTGGCCTGGGGTCATGCCACACAGCCTAGCGCAGCAAAGTAGGGTGAGAGCTGACCACAGCAAAAAGACAAGTAATGCAACGTCGCATGAGTGTTTGGGTCACATTGTGTCAACCAGCCTGGAGACTGAGATCAGCCAAGTGTGCAACCAATCCATCAATCATGCAGAGGCAGTGGAACCCAATAAAACTGAACTCCACGGATCAGGAAAGCTTCCCTGGCTGGCAATACTTGGAGTGAGTTGTTGTCACTCATCAATGACTGGAAAGTCACGTGTCCTGACTCCACCTGCAAGGACCGGAAGTTCTGCATTTGGTACTTCCCAGACAGTTTACCTATGTAAAGTACTCTAAATGGTTTACCTATTTTCTTGCGCTGTGGTATATCGTGTCCAGTCAGTGACTTTTGTGAGTCCTCCTAGCAAATCATCAAAATTGAGGGTGATTTTGTAAAACCTCCAAACTTGTAATTGGGGTCAGAAATTAGGGTGGAGGACTGTGTTCCCTCTAAACTTTCTACTTGGTCCTTCAGTTATGGCAAATATGCTGCACCAGATGAGGAAATAAGCTGGGAAACAATACATATAGGGACTGCAGAAACGAGGCCTAGGGCAAAGTTGAGTGGAGCCCTCAGGAGGAAGAGAGGGCATTCCTGCTGCTAGCTGTGCAGGGAGCCTTTGTAAGCAGCCGGGTCAAGCAGAGAGCTGCACAGGTCCATGAAGGAGAGGAAGGAGGGAGGGGAGAGGCTGGGGGGTATTCGAAATGGCGGGCGCCTTAGCAAGACTCCCACAGGTTAGAGTTAACATAAAAATGTGGGCCACTACTCTTTCATTGTTTCGTTTCTCAAGCTGGAAACATCTAATTTTTAAATGCTGACAAGAAATTCTAACATTGTGTCGTATAAACATAACAAATCTGTGGGCTGCGTTCCACCAACACGCCACCAGTTTGCAGCTTTGCTCGCCAGCATTCGCTTTCCTGGCTACGGCAGTGTTTTATGCTGAAATAAAGGCTCTGATGACGTTCCATGTCTATTGCTGAGGTTCCCTTCAACCTCCTCCCTCATGCTTGCTGGGTTTTGTTTTTGTTTTTGTTTTTCACAAATGACGTGGAATTCCGGACCTGTTAGTTTGACTCAATGCTAAATGTTCATTTATTCTCTCAATCTATAGATGTGGTGTGTGCATGCTTTCTAGTAGAGTCTCCAGTGAGAAGTCAGCTTCCAGGGTTGAGACTAAGAGCCCTCGTTTGCATCACGAGGTGTGAGAGCTTGGGCTGCTAGCACTATCAGGAATGGACCACAGCCTCTCTGACCTTGCTTCTCTCCACAGCGAGGACTTTTCCCAGGAACCCAGGGCTCTCAGGGGACCTCCTGCAAAACGGGGCTTCGGTTTCAAGGTACAACCAGAGTCCTTGAAAGTCAGAATCATCTGTGAGTAGAATCTAGAATGTGGCCATTCTCTCTAGTTTTATCATGTGGCAGCCCCTCCAATTCCATAAAAATCTGCCACCCAGATGGATGCAACAGAACTCCACACCAGCCACCTATTTCCATCCCTGTCATTCTCTGATCTCCCCACAGCACTGGAAGTGTCCCTTTAAAACTAAAGGTCAAATGCCATCAGTCATCTGTCCCAAATTGTCCAGTGGCTCCATCTCATTCACAGTAAAGCCAATGTGATCATGTCACCTTTAACCTCTGCCCTCCTCCCAGTCTTCCCCCTGCTCTGTCCTTACTTGCTCTACTTTTCATCAAATTAGCCTGAAAAATGCCTCCACCCAAAAAGTTCACATGTCAAATTACTGGAACCTGTGGATTTTACCTGATAGGGCTAAAGTTGTGATAAGTTAAGAGTCACAGGAAAATCCACGTATCCTGGATTATCTGGGCGGACTGTTAGTGCAATCCTATGGACTCTTATAAGAGACAGGCAGAGGGAGTTTTGAAGGAGATGCTGAAGACAAGACAGTGTGGTGACAGAGAATGGAGTGATGTGGCCAGAGACCAAGGCACCCCTGCAGCCCGCAGAATCTGGAAGGGGCAGGAGTGGACTCTCCCCTAAAGCCTCCACAGAGAGTGTGTGGCCGACAGTTTGATTTCGGAACTCTGGCCTTCAGAACTAAGAGAGAGAAAGAACTGCTGCATTTGAGCCACCACATTGGTCATCATCTGTTGCAGCAGCCACAGGAGACTCGCAGCCTCTTTGCTGCTTTGGTCATACGCCTCCTTGGCTTTCTTTGAGGGACTTTAGATGCACCCTAGTCCCAGGGAAGCTACACACCCAGATGTTTGGGCTTCATGTGCTCATTTCCCAGACATCCAAACAGTGTCCCAGTCCTGTCCTGAAGCAGCACCTATTCGGTGATGTGTTCGCTGACCGCCGCTTAAGAAACTGCGGTCGCCCGGAACTCCCAGCAGCTGCCTCATTTCCCCTCCAGCACCTGTTTAATACACTTCCTTTCACTCACAAATGTGCTGCTTCTCTGTCTCTCTCGGCAACCATGACCAACACAAGGTCAGGTGGGGAATGGTCTGGCTCTGCTAGATTTTGCCCTGAATCTCCAGAGCCTGTATCAGGGCCTGTGGCCCCGAGACAGCCGGAGGACTGCAGGCCGGCCCTCCCCGCCCATGGCCCCAGAGGAGCCCGAGTCCCGACCGTGGACACGCCTTTTTGCTTCTCAATTAGGTGGTTTTGTTAAGACATATATTTCAAGTTGCTACATGACTGAATTTCATTTTTTATTTTAACATAGTTTTATTCTCTTAACATAGTTTATGTGAGTGTGATCTTATTCAAATATTACATTACTGTTTTCATTATGACTCGGCATGTTTTCATTATTCTTAAACTTGTTTTAGGTTTCTTCAGATACTTTGTACATTTCATCTTATTCTTACTGATCAGTGAATCCTTCTTCTTCAATCCTTTACCTCCAGCTTTCTATTATTAGTTTTATTTGATCTCTTCATTTACATTTTATCCAAATTACTAGTGGTAGAGTGGTTAAGAGCATAGATTCTGAAACCACTGTATCCAGGTTTGTATCCTCTTTGGTCCTCACTAGCCATGAGGCTTTGAAAAAGATATTTAATTTTTCTCGTCTGGAAAATGGTAACAATAATACTTCTTTACATCTAGGGTTCTCACACAAATTAATGGCTTGAGTATATTTCAAGTTTATCTAACGGTGTCTGGTTTAGAGTAACCATCCAAAAAATGATATTAATTTTCAAACTTTTTTATTACATGACTTTTATGTCTGACTTTTCCTTATTTATTTTACTATGACAACTCGACAGGATAGTCATAAATTAAACATTAGAATCATCACATTTTTAAAAGGCTGATTTATTTGAGGTATTTTTAATGTAAATCACTCCTCGAGAATGCCCCTTTGTATCCACCTTCAGTCCTGCAATAAGGTCTGTCACCTCCAGTCTGTGGACCAATCCCAGAACACGGACTGGCAGGTGCCACTGACATCAGGTTTTCAAAACAAGAACATCTGTATTGTGTATTCCATAATAAAGAATGAGGGGAAATCATTTGGAATCATGAAGTAAACTACCCTAAAGGCTAAAATTGGTGCCAACTTAATAAGCCCACTCTGGTGTATGAAATATTTGTGCTCTGTCTGAGAGCCCACAGTAGAAACCTGTGGTAGGCTTTCAATTGGAGAAAAAGAAAAACAGAATGTGTTGGAATGAGGCCACATTTATCTAAATCAGCAGAGACGTTTCCTACCACAGTGACCTTCACTGAGTTTTGAGGACGACTGCAGCAGAGAAACACTTTTTTTTTCTTAAATACATAAAACACCCTGAAAGAGTCTCTCTTTATCTAGATGTTTTCTTCCTATGATCAAGATTTTGAGACCTCGTTATAAGGATTTCATAAGTTTGACATTGTCATACGTTTCTCTCCACCACCATGAGCTAATCTTACATTTTACAGAAATGCTCAACTTCCCCTAAAAGTGCCCTATTCCTTCCCTCGATGATCATCACTCAAAACAACAGCTTTTTAAAAACCCATTGTGCTGACATCCATAAAGAGGAATGTTCTTAAGATGACTAGAATCAATCAACATAATGGAAAATCTAATGTATAACATCTGTAGAAATATTTAGATATAAGACAAAGTAAAAAATCTAGGCAAATTAAAATCTTTTTTCTTGAAAGAGATATTGGACTGATATTTTTAATTTCTTCATTTACTGTAGATGACATTATAACAGACAAGATCCAATCTGATTTTCAAGTCATTCTATAGGTCGTCACAGTTTTAATACAATTTATAATTTTTTCAAGTTGCCAAATTTTCAATATCCTACTTCAATTATGATTGAATTAAAAGTGATGAAATCTTTTTAAATTGCAGGGAGAAATATGGAGTAAATTCATGTTATTTTTCTCTATTTTCCCCTTTGATCAGGTTAACTTTTGTGAACATAGGTATTACCGTATTGTTGTCACTTAATAATTAAACCAAAGAGAATATATACGCTCTTTTCTATTTCAGAACTTCTTGCACAAGGGCATGTCTCTGTATGTGCATGTGTACGTATGCATTATGTATGAAACAGGTTCCTGTACATGGTTGCCTTCCCCTCGGCATTTGCGTGCTAACCATTGAAGTGTCCGTTGGGTTATGTGGAATGGTGCACTAAAAAGTAATCCAAAAACCAAGTTTGTTCCTACAATTGGAGAAAAGAAAAAAAAAAAAAAACATAACCATCCACATCTGCTTACCCACAACCCTTCCTCTGTAGGACTCTCTGATGCGCTGTGACCAGAAGCATGACCCGAAGGCTTCCGTTCCTCACGGAGCGCCCGCTCCGACCCGACCCGCACTGCCGAGAGGAATTGCTGCCCGGGCACCCTTCAAAGCAGACAGTGGAAGGACCTGCGAAAACTCAACATGACCTATTGTTGAGTTTTCCCTCAACTCATATCGACACATGGTGCCTTATGAGCCACTGTCTGGGATTGCTGTATCACGTTATTCTGCACCTGGCTGTGGCTTTCGGGACCAGAAACAGGGCCCTGCTTGGGTTTAACCTGATGGGTGGGTGCAGAAGAGGGCTGACTCTCGACTGGGGGGGTCATATGCTGGTGTAATGTGGTAGAACGGAGAGGTCGCGGGTCCACAGGAAGTCCTGAGAACACAGTGACAGCTATAGGCTTCTGGGTCATCATGTAGGACAGTCTTGTTACTTTTGTTCATTTATGAATGAAAGGTTAACCCAGTCATTCACTGCAAAAAATGTACTGAGTGCCTATTCTGTGCCAATATCTCTTATAGAACTTGGGTTTCGTTAGAGAAGGAAACATAATAATAAAGAAAAAAAATTCAACCTATTTGAAGTTTACCCTCTTGAGATACAGATAATAAACATAATCAGTAACTAAAATATATAGTATAATATGAAGTAATATACAGTATTGAGAAATAGAACAAAACAGAGCTGCATAAGAAGGATCAGGTGTATGGGTTTCGATGGCTCTGTTGCCATTTTAGATAAGGTAACTGGAGTAGGGCTTATTGAGAAAGTGACATACTCACAAAGACCCACAAGAGGGGACAGAGATAGCAAGGCAGTCACCAGGAAGCAGAGCTGAGAGCCCTGGGAAGCAGGTATAAAAGGTCACAGAGGTGACAGCACTGGTACAGGTCATTTAGGGCTCTGTTCATCCTTGTAAGGATGTTCAATGGTAAGAAGCAGCATGATCTGTTCACGGGGCCACTCTGACTACTGCCCTGAGAACAGACAGCAGCAGCAATGGGGACAACGGTGGGACTACCCTGACACTAACTCTAACCTGGGTGATAGATGAATTTGCCAAGGCCCTCGGCAATGCCAGCAGAAGTGACAAAACAGACCACAATCACTTTATTGCTACATTCCAGTGTTGATTCCTGATGGGTTGGCTGTCAGAAGGAGGAAAAGAAAGGAGTCAAGAATGACTCAATAGTATCTGCAGACCGTTGTGACTTAGCTGGACGGAGCTGAGCTACCCAGGTCAGCGCAGGCTGTCCAGGCCCCAGACAGCCATCGAGCCTTGAGTCACAACATCGGCACGAGCAGAAGGCTCAAGAGCAGGCAATGTGTCCTTCTTCCCCTTGGAATGGCTCCCTGGGAGGGACAGGTGGGTCAGCACACACTTGGGGATCATCTCCCTGCTGAGGGAGCCCCAAACAAAAGGGGTACATCATTCTATGGATTCAGGGTTCAGAGAAGGAGCAAGCAGGGCTAGGAGGAGAAAAGTATTGAGCCAGAGTGGGGAGAAGTATCTTTAAGGTCTTCCCCTGGACCACAATAAGGAGGTCTTGGCAGAGACACAGGTGAAGGCCATGGCCTGGGCCAGGAACACATGGGAGAGCAGAGGTCTTTGAAGGAGGCGGAGGCCTTGATTGCAGCCCCCCTTACATACCACAGCGCACTGGCTGTACCCCAAACCTGATGAGCGGACGGTGATTTTTCCCCATGAGTCCTGCCACAGAAATTATCCAGCCTGGGGCCTGAAGGGTCACACGTAGGTTTTTGGGGAGGAGGCAGACTCCATATTAACATAATGTGATAGAAGCCAGACTGTTAAGTATAGAAGATTTTCCAGAAGAGATGGAGGAGTTCAGTTTTGGACATATTTTATCTCATTTCCTGAGTCTGTCAGCTTAAACTAAAACATGTAATACCAAACAAACCCCAAATCTCAGTAGTTTGCATAGATTAAAATTTTCCCATACTATGTATCTTTTGTAGATAGCCTGAATGTCTGCCTCCTGGGGGAGGGAAGTGGAGGCAGGAGAGACAGAGAGAGAGAGAGAGAGAGAGAGAGAGAGAGAGATTGATTGATTATACTGATTAGGTAAATCCAAAACCTGAAGTCCAGAGGGAGGAAGAGGCTGGGGGAACTTCCTGGGAAAGAGCTGACAGGGCAGCCCCAGCACAGAATTTCAGAATTTCTTCTTCCTTAGGGAAGCCTTAGTTCTGTTTTTTAAGGGCTTTTAACTAATTAGATCAGGTCCACCCAGATTACCCAGGATAATCTCCTCTTGTCACTTCTGCTCACATTTCACTGACCAAATCAGGTCACGGGGGGCCAAACCTAAGCTTTCACTTCGGCTCACATTTCATTTGCAAAACCAGGTCACAGGCCCACACTAAGCGTTTCATGTCAGTGAGGTATAACCCTATTGCTGGGGAGAACTACTAGGAATCAGTACCTGACACAGGGAAAGGGAATAATTTGAACTCTCATAAAGTCTACCACACTTTCTGAACTTACTTGTCTTTTGTTCCTTGGTTTGCTATTGCTCTTCTCATCTTCAAATGTATTTTTATCCCAAAAGATAAAAAATATCCTTTGTACACCATTAGGGAGTGACAGGGATGTCTTTCCATTTATGAAGGTATTATCATAGGGAGACTAAACGAAACCTCGGCAACCGATGCATGGCAAGACGCTCCACTCAGTCGACAAACAGTCCACGCTGTGGAAGTTTCGACAATCAATGAACACAACATTTTACAGAGGCAAGAACAATAAACTAAAAGCCAGTCAATGAGATTCTGGTCCCAACCCTGGCCTCCAATTTAATTGTAAGCCATTTTAAAACCTTGAGTGTAGAAACATTTGTAGTTTTTCATGTCTTTAACCAACTAAAACTCTCGCAATTGATAGTGACAGAACACCAAACCAAAAGTCTCTTGAGTCACAACTGAATTACTTTTCTCCCCTAATTACAAAGTCAGGGGCTCAGAGGGGTCAGGGGCGCCGCAAGGCACAGTAACTGCAACTCTGCACTGTCTGTCTTCTCAAACTTGACCTCCCTTGCATGGGTGCAAGACGACCACAAAAACTTCAGCTCTCGCATCTTCCTAATCTCCAGCCCAGTGGGAAAAGAAAGGGATTCCCCCCTCACCAGTGGGAGAGCAGTGCTGACCCCCTCGGCTCTCACCAACTGTGCTTCCACCTGGTTCATCACTTCGGCTGGGAAGATGGCCAAACAAATTAGGTCCTTTCTGGAGTTGAGAAGAGATAGACTTGGCCATCAAAAACACATGCGTGGATTACAGGGGGCCAGCTCCCCAAAGGAAATTTAGAATCGTCTTCTAACGGAAAAAAATCTAAGGCAGGCTTTGTGAATGTAAAGGCAGCTTATACAGCAAAAATCGCCAGGTGTTCTTTCTCCACAAATGAAAGGATCTATCCTAGAGTATTTCGAATGTCTCTTCTAGGTCAGTGATTTTTTTGCAAGCTTCTAAGTCACTTATTTCATGCTTTGAGACTCTGGGCCCTTTTTATTGATAAGATTCATGAGGCTGAGGACTCCAGTGGAATTGGGAATATTATATAAATAGAAAACATTACAATGTAGTTCAAACAGTCACTCTGATTTTCTTTCCTTCATTTAGAAGCTAAGTTGCACATTTTCAATCAACTATGGATAAAGTTGTCTTGATTTGTATTAATCTCTTTAGCACACCTACTAGTTGATTTTGATGCTTCTATATAGGAGTTTTGTTACATGGAATTTGTTAAAAATGTTTATCAAAGATGCTATTAAATGTATTAATATAATGTTGCTTAATAATAAAATTGCCTATGATTCATGTTTTATATTTTAATTTTACTACTTGTGATGTATGACTTGAAATGGACATTTAATATTTACATTCCTTCAATGTACATCTTAATATGTTGTTACCATAAAATTTTCTTATATAGATAGAGCATTGTTTATTACCATTTCATGTGGTCATCCTTATTTTTTCAAGGGCTGACACTCACTAGCTTTCATTCCGTTCTGTTTTGGCAATAAATCCCAGACAAGGATAATTGTCACTTTCAAAATAAGGTTACCAATTCTCGACCAATGTATCACAACCATGGCTGGAAGTGTTTGTGTTTAATGAACCCTAAAAGAATAGAATGTTTGAATAATGTGGTCCATTATTAACACTTAAAATGGCAATTAAATGGTTAAGAGCAGACATCTCTGCACTATTGGGACAGAATGGACATGTCGATATGCAATAAAAAGACCACAGATTTTAGTGAATTTCAACTTTTAAGTTGAAGAACTTAACCACTGCTTATCAATCAAGTAGCTTATTAATAAATTTGACCTTTAAACCTTAACTATATGATGAAGTATTTGCTCTCAGCTACTCCAAGTTTCCTTTACTTATAACAAAGGTAACTATTTCGTTTTTTTTTTTTTTTTTTTCAGTTTTGGTTTTGGGCTTTTTTACACAACCAGCTGATTAATGCTTCTTAAGGGGATCTGAGTAAGTCATCCTCATGATTTGCTTCCCCCCTCCTGCCTCGGTAGTCTGGCTGAGCAGGCAGACATTGCCCTGATGGGGAGAGTATTCGACCACCCACATTCCCTGTGTCCAGGTCCTGCCCATCACTTGAACATGCCCATTATTCACTTTTCTCATCAACAAATATTCAGCGTTATCTCTGGGTTGGGCTACCTGTGCAAAGAGGGGTCAGCTCTTTATCTCCTGATGAGTGGTGACAGGCAGTGAAGGGATTAGAGTGTCATTCGGGAAGATAAGACAGTGTTACAGAGAAGGCGGGTAAATGAAATCCTAGGCGGGTAAATGAAATCCTGTTTAGTGCTCCTGGCAGTAGAGACCCTATAGCACTTCAGTCCTTTCCTAATAGAGGAGATACATGTGGATTCATAAAATTTCCATTGTAATCATATCTCCCATGAAATTTTTTTTACCATATATCCTTTTTAGACATTAAAGCAAATATTAACACACCCAATCAAAACACACAAGAAAAATAGCTTTTAGTTATATGAGAACAATCCAGCACTATAAAAATGATAACTGGGAGGTTATGCCTTTCAGTTCTCAACTGTTCTATTCAAATGAAGCATTTCCATAGGTCTCTTTTACAGGGAAATATTCCAGCCATATGACTAACTTTCTAATTTTAGTCGCTGTTTAGTAAGATGATGGAGACATACAATGAGCATAAATCTGTGAAGACAATTGTACTGCTGAAATCAAGTGAAGAGGTAATGTAGGTCTATTTCTAAACCTGTATTTTTCAATATGTGACTACTGAGTTCTTCAAAAGTGGCTTGTCTAAACTGAGATATGCTGAATAAGTAAAAAATACACACCAGATTTACTAGTACAGAAAAAATTAAAGTATCTCAATAATTTTTACATTGATCACAAAGAGAATGTCTTGAATATTTGGGGTTAATAAAATGTTACAATTGATCCCACCAGTTTCTCTTTGCTCCGTTACGTTCAACTGCTAGAACGTTTCACATGGGACTTATGTTTCTATTGGACCGCTCTGTTCTCAGCAATACTGCATAGCATCAGCATATTGAAAATTACTTTTTCCACTCAAATTTCACACATGGTTCATATAATCCATGGCCTTTGTATTAAAAAATGGTCTCATGTGGCTACAGCCATTACAATGTGTTATTATAAAGGAATAGAAAAATGAATTTTCCTCTGTTGTATAACTTCATAACTGACACAGAAGTAACTATCCTATGCATTAGGAATGTCTGGTACAAAGTATACATCTGAACAGGTATGGGTTTTGTTATGATTTGTTTTGATTCATTTTGACATTCCCAATTACATTTTGGAAGCCTTACCTATAGTGTTCCCAGCAATCTTTCCAACCAGCTGAACAAATTTTGTTAAATTCAACCAAAGTATTGATCATGATTTATTTATTTAGCTGTTAACTCTAGTTTCTTTGGCATAACCCAAAATTGAACTTGCACCAAATTTTTTTTTATCTTATTATTAAATAGTATGAAGTTGTTAGGAGAGCCTATTTTTAAAAACACTGTGATCCTGTTGTCACTTCCTGTGGTTTCTAGAGTGTGTGAACTTTTTAATTTTTTGCTCAGCAACTACTGCCATGAAAACTGACCTTTTCCAAGCACTGGTGAAGTGAAAAAAGTATTCTCTTTGCTATTTCCATGATCAATTCCAGATTGTTTTGTCTAATATTTAAGCTAGGTCAAACCCTTGAGTAAATCAACTACTTTTTCTAAGCTCACTTGACAAAAGTTTTTTTCAAAAGCTAAACTATTTTTTTTATGTATCACTTTATCGAAATCAAGAACAACCAAATGTCAAATAATCTGTTTCTATTCTAAGAAGACCTCTATCTCAATGGTGTTTACAGTATTCAAATACAAAATAACATTTTTTGGAATATCAAGTAAGGAAGCTAGGTGACCTAAAAATTCATTGCATAAAATTTACAATCATAATTTATTTCTACTCTCTATCACAATATAAATTAAAAAGTTAAAATGACAGGCATTCACAATTAAAGAATGTGTTTTGATGGAGAGGAACGAGACTAATGCCCAACGGTGTGAAACATACTTGGGCGCCTGACTTACCCACCAGTAGAACTCCATCGTTCTAGAAAGGTATTGTAGATAAGACAAAGTAAATCTATTTATTTGCAAGCTCTCAATCTTAAAATTATATCTTTATACAGTATCAATTCTACCCTTTTAAGTCTATGTGTAAGAACCAAAACAGACTGTGTAATACTTAAATATTTTTATTTGTCACATCAGGAATTAGAGTTGAAACTATTCTGTTCACAAAACTAAGTCTATAGAGAGTATTTTTTTAGTGTACCAATGGATTCTCTAAAACTACACTTTTTTTAAAATTCAAGGTGTTTAATATCATCAATTTAAAAAATAGTAAATTTACAATTGATGTTTATGTTTAATTCTCTTAGTATATGAAATAGGATATTCCTCATTCCTTTTCGATAATTCAGATTGGCCACTCTCACACCTATAGCCAATGAAAACATGGAAGGAAAGAAGCCCTGGTTGGCTGGGCTGGTTGCCCTTATAAGCCAGTCTTACGGCTTTGGTGTGGAAGTCAGTTCAGCTCCACGCAGTTAGGAAGTCAGCTTTTACTGAGTATTTACTGCACACTGAATAAGACACTCAGACCCTCCCCAATATACGGGGACCTCTACACATCAGAGCAGAGAGCGCCTGGGGCCAGCCCGGAAGCAAATGGAAACCAACGGGCTTCATAAGGCAAGGTTTTCTGGGGGAGGCTGCAGGTGGCACCCCACTGTTCATTCAGGCTTTTCCTTTATTATTCTGCCCTTTAAAATTTTTTAATGACAGAATCATGCCTAATTCCATTTTTTAAAATTCTCTTTTATTTCCTGTTGTTAAATCATTGTGTCTCAAGGTTCCATGTATTCTTGTATGTTGTATGTTACTGAAGTGCATTTTTTAAAGAAAACCAGAACCAGACCGTAGTTAAAGTGGTACAAACAGAGTTATTCAGAAACTACTGCAACAGAGGGAAAGAGACCTCATTGCGGAACTGGGCTCCATTCCAAATACCGCGAGGACCGGTGGAGGCTTGGCGACAGAGTGGTGAGGGGTCCGTGGATGGGAACTTACTATGGGGGCACATCAAGGATAGGGTGATTCCTGCTAAACAGGATTTTTGCTAAAGCTGGGCTCAGCAGCCGCAGCAGGGATGGCCCCCTCCTGAAGAGGCTCAGAGGAAGTTTCAGGAGAAGGCCTTTGTCAGTACTTACATGGTTCTTCTCCACTAACTACATCTGTGGAGCAAAATAATGATTACTATAGTTCTATTATTTTATACAAAAGGATTATAATAATCTTGTGATTAGTTCATACACCCTAGCTGTTTTTTCTTCTCTTTCCCCTTTAAGCATATAATTCTGTCAACCATTTATTTAATTGTGTGTGGTTAAGAACTTGCTACTGAAAGTGTTTCAGAGAACCCCAGAAGAATACTTTTCCTAAGATCATAGAGACATTGAAATAGAGGTACAGATAGTATTTAACATAGGGCCCATGGGAAAAAGTACTACTACAGAGGAACAAAGAAGTAATGAAGCAAATATTTGAAATAAACTACTCTTACCTGAACATTTTCTTCATTTTTTATTAAATTTACCTGGGTGATACTGGTTAATAAGATTGAATAGGTTTCAAATGTACATTTTTATGGTACATGACCTATATGTTGTATTGTGCGCCCACCACCCAAAATCAAATCATCTTCTGTCATCATATATTTGACCCCCTTTACCCTTTACTAGCCCCACCACCTTCCCTCTGGTAACCGCCATACTGCTTTCTGTGTCTGTGAGTTTCAGTTTCTTGTCCCACATATGAGTGAAATCATGCGGTTAACTTCAGCTCTCAAACAGCTCTCTGCATGGGAGTTTTTCTGCTCAAATTGACAACTGCTTGCTTACATCTATGACAGAATTTGCTGGGTCTACCAAGACTACCATTAATAAGAATTAAATGAGGAAAAATGCCACCCAATGTTATTTTTCTGGGGTATCCTTTAAAAAATGTACACTCATCACCTTATAGGAAATAGAAACACTAGTGAAAAGCCCATGGGCAGAGCAAACCTGGGAAGAGATGTATTGGTGTAGTCACTCTGCCACCCTCCAACAGCCCACCCTGAGGCTATCACACCGAGGACTGCCCAGCAAAGTTCCCACAGAAGGGAAATAATGGGGCAAGTCGTCCCTCACTGGAACACAGCAATGCCATGACAACCAGGTACAGTAATGAGCCAAATAATAATATAACTCATGTTTGTTTGTTTGTAAAAAACAATGGCCCACTTTGAGGATCCTATAGGTGAATGACCCAGAGCTCAGGATATAATGTTGCATGCAGTGATATTAATAAAACATGAACAGAAGGCCAATATCAATTACATTTATTGTTATAAATAAAATAATTTTCTTTGGTCATAATTTTTGGTTGGGAGGAGCTCCTCTGTGCCTAGCATGTTTGGAGCCTCCCTAGTTTCTGCCCACTAGAGGCAGCTAGTGTCTAACCTGCGACAAGCAGGAACCTCTGCAGAATCGCCAGAGGGCTTCAGATGTGCAGTGGAGCGAGGCCCACCCTCCGCTGGCCTAGGGAAAACTGGGCTGCCTTTTCACTCCGCTTTTCCCACCTCCACCACTAGCCCTTTCATTTCCAATGACCGGACTCTTGTTCATTCACCAGATTATTCTTTACAGCAATAGATAAGGGGCCCTTCCTGAAATGTTAAATTTCTGCTCCCAAACTATACGTTTAAAATTATGAGTTTATTTTCCTATTTTCATCTATTTTTGTTTATTGTATTTACTGTAAAACAGTAAAAAAAAAAAAAAAGATTTGCACTTCTGTGACTTTCATATCATGTTTTCCCAGAAATCTTTCTATCTTTAAAAAAGTATGAACTGTTTCATAAAAAAGATTTTTTTGACCCAGTAAAATTCCTGATTTAGTTCACTTGATAGGTTAAGGAAATACTCTTTAAAGTGCAAATATGACTGGGAGATTTAAAATACTGTCATTCATGAAATCCATTTTGTGAGTTAAGAAATTCCTGTTTTAGAATATGAATGTAACCTGAAGGATTCAAACGCTGTCATTCAGTTTTTATGGACATCATTCATTAACCATCAACTTTCTTCCTCTATTTCACCCTCTTAAGAGTGAGGTTTAAAATACATTTTACACAAAATGTTTTTTTAACAGTCATCGGGAAATTGTTACTTTGAAACAGCGATGCTGGATTCCAAAAGGGGATTCTGTGGGCAGGTGCCTTCTCGGGGTGTCAGGCTCTGAATGTGTGCCGTGCTGTGGGGCCGAACGCGTGCCGGGCTTTCGAGCTCTGGCAAAGGCGATAGAATGAGAGAGCAGAGGAGTTAAGAGTTGAAGGCTTTGAAGAGAAAGTTCGTCTACTAAAAATGTCCCCAGAGGAAAGCAAAAGTGGAACCACATGCCATGATATACCCCTATATTGCCTTTCAACCTTGCTCTTCTTCTTCTTCTCTGTTCTTTCTGAGAAGTATTTTCTATAGATGCAGAGAATTTATCTATCGAACCCTTAGAAAACTTAATTTTCTAAACTCTTCAATTTTAATGGAAATTAAAATTCCATTTGAATAACCCAGAATTACTTGATGTTGTGCCATAACGGAAATTTAGCCTCTAAGGAGCCTACGGAAAGCTGTCTAAACACACACATGGTGTGAATCTCTGGGAACAGCTGTTGACAATGCAAGACAGGTAAGGAAGTTTATTTCTTAAAAAGTGTCCCGTGCCTCATGTGTGGAAAAAGTCTACAATAAATTCTACTTCATTTACATGGGACTAAGGATACAATTTCAACTGAACAAAAAGATGAATTTTCCAACGAGCATGACAGCACATCATGGCAAGGAACTGTTTTTTTAAAAAGCAACTTTGGAAAATATATTAATCAAAATTTCATGAGACTTTCTTCTGAAATCTACTACTATATTATCTTCTTTCTGTCTCAAGATATTTATGTCCTCATCAATTTTAGGCTAACAAATGGTTTATGTTAGAGACTTGTCCAAAAGTGTATCATTGATCCTTTCAATCATTTTAATATTGTTTTAATTTAGATCTATTAGCATTGAATATATAGTGGACAGAAGTACAAACCTACCAGTATACTAATCCACTATTAAAATTATAAAAAAAATATGTGACCCCACTACTCTGCAATAAGCTGATGTGTGTCTTCATCCTTATTTTATAATAAACTAGGAAACATTGCCATTTTTCTACTTTATTTAAATCTCTTAATCTCATCATCAAAGTAGATCCACATATTCTAATTTAAAAAAAAAAAGAAAAAAAAAAAAAACAGCTCTAAGACCTACCAGCTGCGCACTAAATCCTTTTCCCATTGAAGAGACTATGTTGAAATTTCCAGAGGCAGCCAACAAATGTTGTTTTGAGTCTGACACCTGTAATAACTCTCCAGGTTTAATTTTAGGGATAAGTTTATTGGCTTGGCTTGCCATCCTTGAAAATAGGTTGTTAAAGTGAAAAATCTGAAGGACCTTTATAGTCCCATTCCCTCAACTGCCTTTATATGAATATTAATCCTGTTTTAATTCAATGCCATTTTAAACTCCCCGTGTCCATGATTTGTTCACTAAATTGCAATCCTTTCTAGACTGCCAAGATGGCCACAAGTCAGAAACCAGACCCAAGCAATTGAGACCATTTTACGTCAAACTAAAATCTGGAGAAATTCCGGCTGGTGGATACCCCATGGGATGTATATATCTCAGAAGTATAGCGGTTATATGTTGCTGGGTAGACTTCTGAACAACATGGGTGGGCTGATACATTCGAAGGGCAGTCAGACATAACATTCCTAGAGAAACGCCCACTGAATGCCTATGATCTACAGTGCATCAGGGGAGCATGTAAGTAGGCTCTCAGGCACAATCTCTAAAAGTTTAAGCTAAGTGCCTACAGAATCTTAGATGAATGGATGGTGGATTTAGTGGACTTGGATACATGTTACAAGGTGCTTCAGCATTAGAGGCTTAATGAGGAGCATTTAAAAATATCCATCCCTGGCTGGTGTAGCTCAGTGGATTGAGCATGGGCCTGCAAACCAAAGAGTCGCTCGTTCCATTCCCAGTCAGGGCACATGCCTGGATTGCTGGCCAAGTCCCCAGTCAGGGGCACACAAAAGACAATCACACATTGATGTTTCTCTCCCTCTCTCCTTCCCTTTCCCTCTCTCTAAAAATAAATAAATAAAATCTTTAAAAATAAACACAACACTGTACTGGACTTAAAAATAAATTTAAAAATTCTTAATATGACTTTTTATGTTACCTAATATGAAAACCTCAGAATAACTCAACAGAGAACCAGACATGCTAGTCATTTCCTAATACTCAGACGGGTTCTTTGAAGTCTTTGGCATAATCCCATTCATTGTGATTGACTGACAGCTATTTCCATTGCACGCCTTTGGACTCTTCACAATTGTTTGCTAGGAAAGGGGACATTTGGAAATTGGGGTCCTAATTATATATCTAACAGTGCTTCAAAAACATGTACAATTCATTTAGTCTCTCTGAGGCTCACTTTTTATATACAAAATTAGAAGAATGAGCAAAATGATCTTTATTTTGCTTCCCATTTCCATGAATGATGGATGTGATTACACGCATGTACATGCACAATATCCTATGATTAGCTCATGGAAACATTTCATGTGAGGCCCCACATAGTTCTTCCAACACCATTGGCTACATGCTCCAAGAAAACTTTAAAAATCGGCTTTGCTTAAATAGATTTTTATTTTTAAAAATCACAACATTTAAAGTATGAATGAATCAGAAACAAAAAGGTCTGGAAAGCTGGGCACAGCTAACAAGGAAAGGAAAGGAAATTTGTGGGCTGACCCACATTGATAGCATCTTTGAAACAGTGAGACAGAAGATACTGAAACACTTAAGATGTATGTCTTGTAGATTATCATTGTTACTTAAAGTTATAAGTGACTGTCTAGACTATATTATTTTTCAGGAAAGAAATGAATCTAGCATTTGATGACTTATTCTCATTTTAGATTGTATTTCTTTAAATTAAAAATCAAAAGAAGAGCAGACACTAAAGGCCTGTCACGTTTTCAACTGGGTCCTCTTGTGATGTTTGGTGATAGATCAGAAACTTAGTATCTTGGTGACTTCATCTCCTCTCTGCATAGTACAGATTAAAGTGCTTTTTGCTTTGATCATCAGGACACAAAAGTTAAATGCATGTGCATAAATTACTTTGCTAACTCTATTAGATTAATATTAACACTAAATGATTAGTATCTTATATAGTAAGGCACACATGCAAAGAAAGAAAAGAAAAAAATTAAAAATTGAATACTTTTCTTTTTAAATCCCAGCATAGTATTTTCAAATATAATTCTCCAGAAATGATTTTTAAAAAGTTACATATGCACTCATAATATGCTACTGAACACAAATGTAATTTTACCAAATGCACCATATGATCATGTTCTGGAAAATGGCGTGAGCTTTTCTGTACCACATCTATGAATAAGCAGGAATGCTGAACTGTTTCCACACAAGGCCTTTGAGGTGCAAGACCTGTGGCTGAGTGAGGACTGCTGGGCAGAAGACCCACGGCTTCCCTCCAACTCCATCATTCCATGGAATCGGTGCGCAAGCCGGAGTGACTGTGGCTCAGCCTGTTGGTGACACCCTAGGTTTTGTGATTTTGGCCATAAAGAGTTAAATGAAGAGAATACTAAAAATTTTATCAGTGTTTTCTTTCCTCTAGACTCAGGCTCTCTTAAATAAAGCAAATAAATAACTGATCAAACTTAGAAATAGAGAAATATGTTTAACACACA
Source organism: Micronycteris hirsuta (assembly GCA_004026765.1). NCBI lineage: Eukaryota > Metazoa > Chordata > Mammalia > Chiroptera > Phyllostomidae > Micronycteris > Micronycteris hirsuta. The sequence goes on from PVJI01002425.1 coordinate 32,008, forward strand.
CCTGATAAAATATTTCCTAAATATTTATGAGTGAAAACCTTAAACTTAGTCTTTAGAGGTCATGGAAAGAGAACAGCCTTTCTCAGATTCTAGCTTTGGTCACAGAATAAAATAGACACCTGTGTACCTAAAGTAAATAACTATGCACACAGGATTTTTGAAAAGAAAACTATGAACACTCACCGCTAAGGAGACTGCTGATACATGTGCCGAAAAAGTGAAGTTGAATATTATAAGTGACTAATGTCCCATATAGTCGTGCTGACTTGGTAGGAGGCATATCTTTCTTTGAGGGAGTTTCATGATCCTAAATCTGAAGAATAAATAACAAACAAGATTTTTATTCTTGAGCTCTTGGGTTACATCAAATAACATGTAAGTCTATTTTGAGTTATGAGACTATAACATTATATGCAAGGGTTCTATTGGCCACAGAACCACTTGTTTTTATCACAACAACCTTTGGTGGAATTATAGTCCCATAACTTAAAATAGCTTAAGTATTTGATATCACTCATCATCCACATCAGTTTCGACGGTGACCACTGACTTGGCGAAAAGATGGAAGAGGAAAGATGAGATTTAGAATTAAAACCATATTAAGCTCTTAGGAACACAGTGTTTCCGGAGGAGCAACAAAGAAGTAGGGACATTTTTAAATGGTATATCTAAATATAAATTCCCTATAAGGCACCCTTTATTTGTGGGGTGGACTCTGTACAAATTGGAGTCATTTTGGATGCAGTTAAGTCTCTCTCAAGCTCAGTATTCTTACTGCACAATGAGGAGGTTAACCTCTACGATATCTAAGATCTCCTCTAGCCCTGACATTCTGGTCTAGTATCCAAATACACAATCCAAAAAAGCAAACAGATTTTCCATGCTTGTGAGAAAATATGACCTTCACTTCTGTGCATGTGAAAGAAAATATCTGTTATATCCAAAAAAATACTAAGATTCCTCTTCCCACATCTTTCTTGCAAAGAAAGGGAATACATCTAAATGAGCAAATGCATGATCTTTCCAAAAATCCTGATCCTAATTCCTAAAGGTAATTTCTTCATCTGTGCAGTTCTTTCTGAATAGAGTTATTTAGCTGGACAGATATTCCTTACTCTTTTTCTCACTGAAGGTATAGATTTCTAACTCCATAGCCAAAATGTTAGAGTCTACATGAGGAATATTGTGCTTTTTCTGGGTAAACATTGTACATAAAAATATTTCCACTGTCTGCTAAAATGAAAACATGGAGTATCAAAAATCAAAATAGCAAATCTGTACACTTATCTCAATTTAAATATTCAATTTGTTTCAGATGCAAATTAAGGACCCTTCAGATAAAATCCTCTCCAGGGATGAAGAACTGTCCAGTGGGTACAAAGGCACACTTAGAAACCCTCAGACTTATTTGTATTGGGCAGACGCCATCACACAAAACTTCTGGTACTGTTTTAATAAAGTAAGCTTTAATACATACCATAGATTACAGGTAGAAATTCCTTAGAGTTGTCATAATATAGAATTCATGAATATTAAGCATTTAAAAATTAACAATTTTAGTACATCCATGTTTATTGAGCATCCCATTCTTTTTCATAACACATTTATCTTCAGTAATTTTTTTCTAGCAGTTTTTTTTCTTTGTAAGTTGAATAAATAAACCAAGGAATTTCTGCACTGTGTATTACCTGAAGGCAGGGTTCTCGGGCTCTTTTACAGAACATTTTTGTAAATGTGAAGCACATTTTCACATTGGCTTAAGCATTTTCAGTTTGGACAAATGCAATGTCTTTCTTATCGTCCCTGCGTTGAGTCTGAGTTCATCTGCTGACGTAAAGCACCCCTTTCAGCCAGGTGCAAGCCTGAAAGGGTGTGCAGTGATAGGACATCAGGAAGATGCACGACCTAGGAGCCAGGGGTCTTCAGTCCAGCATGCTCTGTTCCAAGAGGTAGTCAGTTTCCCTTTAAAATTCAAGATGAGTTCCAACTGCAAGTAATTTTTTTTCAATATTTTTATATCAAGTGTCTTATTCGAACACAATTCTCCTATTGGATGGGCATTTCATTAAGTTATTTATGTGGTTTGTTGTGCTGAGGTTGAATTATTGGGAAAAATATGTCTTTTAATAGAAATACATATCAAACTTTACCACGATAATGAGACAAATAAGATTCAATGAAACCTATTCAAGACATGTATATCAAGCTGTCTATGGAATAGATAAGTCTGTTATGTAAAATAAAGTGCAGCTTTCCCTTTATTGAAGCTTTTCCTTTTACTGCAGACATATTGACTAATCCATTTCTATTTCCTTTTGGGTCTTTATAGCCCTTTATGCTTGTCCCAAAATTGTTAAGTGCGTGTTGGCAGACATCCATGGGATCATTCTGGCCTCCCTGAAATGACTCTGGGAGCGCATGTCTAGACTCTATGCACACATTAATCTTACCTTTTCAAAGAAGGGTGATGCTATGGCCATAGAACAAGCCTTCGGATATCTCCACAGGATAGGAATCATTTTCAATCACTGAAAATGAGGCTACTGTCGATGTACTCACCCTGCCTGGGCCATTCTAAAGAGTGTTGCTTTCACCTTCTGCTATCAAGGTCATTTACAAATGATATCAGAGGAGGAGCACCATCAATTTTTAAGGAACATTTTAGTGTCATATTTTTTTCAATGTACTGATAGAAGAAGAATTAACAAAGGAAAGTTTGTGGATTATGTGGTTTGCCTTCTTTCTGCTCCCAATGAACCCCTTCTCTACCAACTCCTAGACACGGTCACTGTCCACTGAACTCTGGTCCCTTCTAGCAACTCTCACCTTTGGAAATAGCTGATGCATTGGCTTAGCTATTAATATCGCAAGGCAATAACCTCTAAGAAGATTTGTGTACTGGGGGACATAACACTAGTGACATAACCTTGGTCTTGTTATGGGTTGGCAAGAGATCTCTCTCCATGTGAACAATGCCCAGGGACCACATACTTGGAGCCACACCTCCTAATTGGCCAAATTTAGGACTAGAAAAACAACAAAAATCTGTGAATTAAATGTATTTATAAGTTCAAAAACAATGTCATCTTATCACTTCTCCTTAGATTCAACTCTTCATTTTCAATGAATTTTTTGGACAGAAAAACAGATAAATTGCTTATTTCTGATGATATACACACTCACACATGCACACATGCACTGTATCAGAAACAGATAACACATGAGCATGTGCATACAGCCATATATAGTGTGCATAGAATTATATACATTTATATATATTACATGCATAAAATTCAGAAATAAATGTACCAAATATACACATATGCAAACATACATAATATATACATTTACAAATTCAGAAATATGTAAATATATTTTTCTGCATTTTTGGTCTTATCTCTTTTAACTGTAGAAATGTGATATGTTAGGAGTGATCATGTACTGATCCCTCTATGGGTCTAAACTGTATTTTTTTTTTCTAGTGTCCACGTGTCCCATCTGGCCTCAGTGACAACTCATTTAAAAAAAATGATGAGCATTATCCTGCATTTCTTATTAGAACTATGGATGCAATAGGAATATTACAAAAGATGAAAAATGTAACTACATGTTGCAATCTATTTCTTATGTAGGTCATTCTCTTTGATCCTCACTTGAAAGCATTACCATTTCCAGGAGATGTTACAAAAAAATAAAAAGCAATTACCACCACATCTCAGTTAGAGGAGCTTAGAGTATAACGGGTTCATCACATTTTTTACTCTTCCTGTTTTTCTGTCTGAAAAAACAGTGTTACGTGGTTTCAGGCCAAGAGCCAGAGATTTTCCTTTTCCAGTAGGACATTTTTCTTTAGTCTTAAAAAAATTCACCTTGTAAGTAGTGCTTTTTATGACTACTAATAAAATAAAGGAAGGATGCTCATCCTCCTACTGAACAAGGAACTTCAGTTAGATAAGGCTAAGTATTTTAATACTGTCACTGAATATTGAAATGAGTATACTGCTTTAGTGCAACACTTTGCATTAGTCACAATCATTTCTCAATAAAAAAAAGTGTTATGAAATTTGAAATTCAGAACTTTAGACTAGGTTAACACTGTAGACTTTACTTTTCATACTCTTAACATTTGAGATAATTTTTACATTTTCCTAATTTATTCTCTAGGTGAGGTAAGACATTATTATTAACATTTTATCAAAAGAGAAGCAGGGGAAGCTGATAAGAATTCCCCAAGTCACCTAAATGGAGTTAGTGGAAGAACTGAAATTAAAAGTTTACTTCTTGAAACATAAACCTCTCAGGGGTGTCCAGCCTGTGTCCCACGGGGCCTCATGCGGCTGAGGACGGCTGTGAATGCGGCCCAACACAAAATCGTAACTTTACTTAAAACGGTATGAGATTTTTTTGTGTGATTATATGTCGTGATGTGTTTAATGTGTGACCCAAGATGACTCTTCTTCTTCCAGTGTGGCCCAGAGATGGCAAAGGTTGGACAGCCCTGCCTACATAGAGTACTTAATGTCAAGAAAATTTAATCACTTGCTTAGAATACCCTAAATCAGGAGCATAATTTTGTTAGACTCTTAATTAAGATGGATTTGTATTTAATAATGCATTTGACTATTTGAGGCCCCTGTTGGTTCTTGAGACTTGAGACATCAGTCAGAAATCTGAAAAATATCCAAAATTCCCATCGTACTATTTCCTTTAAAGTAAATCACAAAATGGAACAACAAAAGAGATTTGAGAGATTATACTTCTTCCTCCCATACACGTTCTATTTCTAATACCTAACTCTTTGATTCTATTTTGTAATAGCCATGAACTGACTACAAATATATTCTACACATAGAAGAATCAGAAGCAATTCAAATTTTAAGCTGGGCTATGTCAACTGTTTTAAACACTTTATTTTCACTATGGTACATAAACCTCAATACGATTCACATATAAGTACTACCATCCTCATTTACAAACAATCAAAACTGATGTTCACAAATATAATGTTTCTCCCAAATTTACAAGAACGATTACTGGCAAATCCTGGATTTGAAGAGATCTGTTTGACATCAAAGCCTGAGGTGTTAATAGGTGGGTTATATTACCTCCCAAGCGACCTCATAGAGGTAAAGACCCTATGACAGCAGATGACAGCAGCCACAACAACACAGTGGCCGATCCTCTCCATCAGAGGCAGGGACAGACCCATCACCAGTCATAGTACCAGAAAGTGAGTCCCAAAAAGAAAGAAGCCAAAAATCTCTATAAAATTTTCTTGGAAGACAAAGAAAGATGTTCTTCATTGACCACCCACTCTATGGGGATCCATCAGTAATCTCTAAATCAGTAAAGTAAGTATTTGAATATCTTAAGGAAGGAAACGCTTATCTAAACCATATAACCAGTGATTTAGACATAAAAAGGGCCTTGATGGAAAAGTTAGGAAGTCTCCAAGGGAATCACCAAATATTTCTAAATGAGCCCAAGGCTACCATTGCCTAAATTATTGGTAAGTGGTATTAAGAAATTTTCCCTATTCAAAGTTCCACAATTCCATATTGGAAAAAGATGCAAGTCTGTTACACACGGATAGCTGAAGCTTGGTGTGATAGATATATTAAAATGTAAACATATCCCATTGTTACATCCTTGGGGAGATTAGTTAACATTGATTTATATCTTATAACAGCTAAAGTTAGAATGACTTATGGTCAGTAGAAAAAGTATCTTTAGTTCAAAAGAAGGGTCTATTGAAATAAAACTGAGTAAAACTTCGGGAAAACAGTCCTATTTGTTTCATAGTGATCAAAGAATCTGAAATATAAAGTAAGGAAATAGGAATTTTAGATGCCTTCTGGTTTCTTACAAATTTGAGTCTGGCTCGGTATTTTTGTGAAAATCGAGATGAATCCTTCACCATTCAGGGGGACGACCACAGTGACACTGCTCCTGAAGTTCAAAGGGCGCTCAAAGGTAGATGACACTGTCCCTCCTAAATGTCCTTCCCTTCGGGATCGCATCAGAAACCTCACGTTTCACAGGTCAACTGGTGTCCTTGTTTCCGCAGGATATAAATGTGTTTCATCTCTTCTAATTTCATTTCCCAGAGAGTAAAAATTTCTAGCCTCTAACTAGAAACCCTAATTTGCATGAAAACCATGAACCCAAATGGCTGAGAATTTTAAGTCACAAAGTATTAATACAATTATGTCGAAGCCTCATAACATGTGAGGGGCAGGTTTGTATGCACTTAAAATTATACCATTATAAAAACATGAAATTTTTAATAAATACCCTAAAGTAAAAAAGGGCATGCATAGTATTTTATAGATTTCTGCAAGTTCATATCCTTTTGACCCATATAATCCTATTAATTGTAATTTTTCGTCTCATTAACTCAGATCTTGGGGAGAAACAGCTATAGCCTTATGAATTATAATCCAGTTTAGAACACCAGCACTGCTCTTCAGTCACCCGCCCGGCACCGCCTCCTCCTGACAAGCGAGAGTGGACACATCTCCGGAGAATTCTTCCTTGGATTCAACATCGCCACTGATTTATGCTTACGCTTTCAGACTTCTTTTTTCTTTCAGTCTCTCTCATTGGATCTTCCACACCCAGAGTTTTCAAAGTTTATGTTTCCCAGGATTCTGGAATTAGAATTCTATCCTTTCCTTCCAGGGTAGGGACTTCACTTATCTCACAATCCATGTTGGCACATTGGAAAAATTGCATTTCATTTCCATTTTTCCATACACCAACCTCCACGAAATGTCCAACAGGGACCTACAACTAAATATATTAAAAACTGTGCACTTGTTCCTGCACATCTGCCCCCTAGAGCAGTTACCACAGGACTCACTGACCAAGTGACGCTAACCACCCAATAATGCAATCGGAGACTGTTGACTTTGGGTTCAAAATACCTTCAGAGTCTGTCCTATCTGCACCCCCATTGCTACCAGACGGGCAAACCTTTCCCATACGTGATCTAGTGTCCACTCTGGTGCGCCTGCCATTCCTCATCTGCTGGTTTGTTTTTCTGACTTGGTACTGAAGTTGTAGTTTGAAATTCAAATCTAAGCATGTGACTCATTAGAATCTTAGAAATAAAGTTACATTATTATGTATAAATTTAGTGACCAAAGATAGCCCCTGGGCCACAGGGTCTTTCCTGGAGCAAGGAGATACATGTGTTTAACTCCCAGTTAGGTGGCCGATTGAACTAGAAACAAAGAGAAGTGACTTTTATGCATAGATATCATAAAAGAGATAAGGTAAGCATCTGGATAACAACATAAATTTATAACACTAAAGAGCGAGCCTAAGATAACCTCATAGAGCTGCTGTCAAGGGCTTGTCAGGTAAGTGAGGCATTTCAGGGTAAGTGTTCGTGCTTGTATTAGTTTCCTATTGCTGCGGGAATAGATCACCACAAACATTGGTAGGAAACAAACACAATTCATTATCTCACAGTTCAGGGGGTCACAAGTGTGAAATCAGACACACCGGACAAAAGAAAAGTTATCCGCAGGGCTTGTAACTGTGGTGCTTTCCGAAGGACAATTTGTTGCTTTGCCTTTTTCAGCATGTAGCTGGTTTGGGCTCCTGGGTTCATGCTCCTTCTCCGTCTTCAAAACACATCCTCCAATCTCTGCATCTATCATCAAATTACCTTCTTTTCTGCAGTCAAATCTCCATCTGCCTCGCTTTTATCACCATGCTGTGACTGCATTTAGGTTTACCAGCATCGTCTAGGATAATTTCCACCATCTCAAGATCTTTACCTTAATCATGTCTAAAAGCACCTTTTGCTATGTGAGATATCATTACAGGTGCCAAGGATTAGGACCTGGATTCTGGGAGGTCATTTTTCTGCCTACCACAATGTCCCAGCTCCTAAATCAACTTTCCACATAAACACAATAAGGAACTACAAAAGACATACACACCCTTCAGTCTTGTTACATACCCTTTGTCAGATTCCTACTCAACCTCAAAAGCTGTTTAGTTTTAAGGTGGAGTAGGAACTCGGCAAGTTATCAGCTCCTCTATCAGGTTTTCCATGGTCTTCACTGCCTTGGAGACTCAGGCACTCCCTGCAAGGCCATCCCATTGAACTTCATACACATGCTTGTCATTCAATTTCCTGGTTTGCATTTCCTGCTATGTTCTGAAACTCTTGTATCTTTTTCATCTTTGCAAGCTTAGTGATTAGCAAAACAAATAACCCAAGGTACAATGATAGAGGAAGACAGAGTAAATCTTTGCCCTGGAAAATAAATATAAATATTAACTGATTTTTAGAATTTTTTAGGTATTTTGGCCCACAATGTTTACTCAAATTGATATATATAATCAATTGATCAGTTAGTAAGCATTTATTAAGTACTTATTATATGTAGGTATTGTGAAAGTTTTTACCTCAAACATCTTTTATTTGAGGATACGTCTATAAGGGGAAAGAAGTAAAATGTAACTCTTTCAGACAAATTAATATAAAATATTTCCTAGTTTTAAAAGATGTTTCTTCTCTATGATATCAGTAGCAGGAAAGTAATCCAAATAAGCAGAGTAAAATTACATTTTATTTTTTATTTTAAATATCCTCATGTGGATCAAAGTTAAATTCTTTTTTTATGTAAAAACTATACATATGATAACTGCTTTTATTTAAAACATTTAAATTTCTCAAGAATTAATGCTCCAGTGTTAAAATAAGCCTACAGTCAAATTCCTGCATTAAAATATGTAGATTACATTTTGGAAGGTATAATTTGTAAAAAAAAAAAAAAAAGAAAAAGTAAAATTTTGTTATCATAAAGTATAGTTATAAGACTTTAATTTGTATGCTGCCAATAACTAGTTATGTCACTTTAGGCAAATAACCTTCCAAAGTATCTATTATCTCCTCTCTAAAATGGGTATATAGTAGTATCTACCATATAAATTAGCTTATTGTGAGAAGTAAATGTTATAGTGCCTGGAAAGCATTTAAATCAATGTCTAGCTTCAACGAATTATAAACAAAGCTGTAAACTTTCTTCTAAATTATGCCAGAAGACTACAGCTAAATCATAGCTTTTCCAATTGCCTAACATTTCATTTTACTGTAGACAAGAACCAGGATTGTCTCGACATCAGTGAGATTCCCAGCATAATATATTGAAAGCATGGCTCACACAAGGAAGAGCTGAGAGATATTATATGTGTCCCTGGAGAGAGAAGAAGTAAGGGTTGTCTTAGAGACATGAATTCAATTTTCCTTAGAGCACGGCAGAAGACAGCCAGTCACCTCTGAAGGCTGTGCCCTCACATCATAAAAACAAACTTACTTTAAGTCTTGGCAAATTTTCAGAAAGAGCAAAGCATCTTCATGGTATCACTCTTGCCCCCAAATTAATTAATGCTCCTAAACTCTTAGCAGCTTAAGGACAACCACACATTTTTCAATTATACGATCAGCAATTCTTCCTTGGTCAAAACCTCTCCTTGTAAGAAAGTTTAACTTCTGCTGTATAACGTCACTTTCTGAAATCCCCCACTCCTACTAAGATCTGATCTTCTCAAGGCTTTGCCTGTTCCCCTTTCCATTAAATCTGGCACTCCAGTGGCCGGGTTCTGAATCCCGCTCTGCCACCTATTAGTTGTGTGGCTCTGGTCAAGTTACTTAATTTCTTTAAGTTAAGGTGAATTACAGATTCAATGCAATTCCTATCAAAATTTCAATAGCACTTTTCTCAGAAATAGGAAAAAAATCCTAAAATATTTACAGAACCACAAAAGACCCCAAATAGTCAAAGCGACCTTGAGAAAGTACAGTGTCGGCATTAAAGGGAAACTTTGTGCCCTGTCGGTGAAATGACCTGGTGCGGCCACTACAGAAAACAATGTGGAGGTTCCTCAGAGATTAGAAACAGAACTGCCATGGGATCCAGCAATCCTCCTTTTGAGTATACCTCCAGAGGAGTTACATTATTATCTCAAAGAGATTTCTGTATTGTCTTGTTCATTGTAGTATTCACAGTAGCCAAGGGATGGAAACAACCCAAGGGTCTGTCAGCCAGTGAAGGGGTGAAGGAAATATCTCACACACACACACAGTGGATATTTTTCAGATTTAAAAAAGAAGGACATTTTGTTTTCTGTGACAGCACAGATGAACAGCAAGGGCACTATGCTAAGTGATTGCTACAAGCCAGATGAAGAAAGATAAATTCCACATACTCCTAACCTGGGCAACCTAAAAACAAAAAGTCAAACTCATAGGAACACAGAGAAAAAGTGGTTGTCAGTGGCTGGCAGCAGGAGGAGGAAATAGGGAGAAGATGTTAAAAGGATGCTACAAGCTTTTAGCTCTAAGTTGAATAAGGTCTGAGGTTTTTAATGTCCGGCACAGTGACTGTAACTAACAACACTGTGTTGTAGGGTGGAGACTTACTAAGAGAGTAGAGGTTAAATGTTCTGGCCAAAAAAAAACAAAAAAAAAACCCTAAATATGTGAAGTTACGGTAGCATGCATGCAAAGGCAGGGAGGGAATCCTTTCATAATATGTAAGCATATCATATTATTATGGTATACATTTTAATTAACACAACTTTATTTGTCAGCTATACCTCAATAGAGCTTTTCCTGAAGACAAAATGACTGATAACCAAAGTTCATGTTATTTTCCTAAGATACATTTTACTATTCTTGACCACGGAGAATTGGAAATCAAAAGTAGTTAAAGAGTTTCACACTGTAACAACAGCTCTAATTACAAGCTAATACCTTCCTGAAAACCATTTATACTAGTGGTCAAAGTATGTGTGTGTACTAAGGAAGTGATCCGGCTGTTCTCTCGTAGAGCCGCTGTAGTCCTATTTACTACATTTTTCACGATCACTTTAACACCGTCCAAGCTGCATTCATGCACTGAAAGAGTTAATATGCCCCTCTAAGTACTACATGTACTACCAAGGAAGGATATTGATGAAAGAATGATTCTAAGTCATTATACAAAATCCTCATCTGTAGTTTATAGTATTACAGATTATCCCTTCCCAGTATCATTTGTCAACATGCCATTGTAATAGAGAGACCTAGCAATATATCATAGTTCAAATTATGTCAGCATATTAAAATGAAACAAAAACCCTAGGTTGTTTTTCACCAACATTTATCATCTCTTTTTGTCCTTTCTGTTCATGAATATTTTCGTGATAAATAACGGTTGCATCTAAAAGAAATTGTATAAGCACACAGACGTACATTCCATGTACACATAATAATTGATAAGAATAGCCTAATGTCTTAGATGAAGTATATAAAAAAAAGTGTTCCTTCATGCACAGCCACGCTGAGCAGCGCTGGGAGAGGTATTTCTAACACACTGTCACTGATCGGCCGCTTTCGCTCTACAGCAGCTGGTACACAAAGTCTGCCCCACTGAACAGTGGCGAACTCTCTCGTGTCAATGATCAAAAATATGTTGCTGCTCCTTCCGTACAAGAATAATCTAGGTATCTTGAAGGTGATGAGTAACTTCATTTGGAAAGCAGATGAAATGAGCACCTCGACAGGACTCTCGTGGTGCTGCTGTTTAAGTTGCTGTATAAAGATGAGTTAGGGAACAGTAATCCAGAATGACAACAGCCAAAACAAAAACAAAAACCAAGCATTTCTGATTTTAAAATACAACATATTAATACCTAAAGTGAAACCGACACAGATTAAATACTGAAAAAATTAATGAAAAAAAAAAATTTTTCAAATAACTAATTGTTTCAAGTTTTTACCTCTGTGGGAAAGAACATGGTATTAACGAGCCTTTGATCCCCATAAGGGTAAATTAAATTTGCACACTGAAATCTCTGCTCCCTTGCTACAGATTGCACCCTGTAGTCTCAGCTGGGAGCCCGGCCAGGGCATTCCATGGATCGCCAGAGGTCCGGGTGTGGGAGGTTGGATGCGCAGTGTAAATTCATTACTAAAATGTAAAACTCACTTCAAGTTTTCTGACCCACAGAAAACTGAGCAACAGGAATGCTTGCTCTGTTCCCAGCATGGCTCTCTGCCTCCCATGTTTGCAGGAGGGGTTCCTGGCCCGGGGTCCCTGGCAATGTCGCAGTTGCCCACGTGAATTCTTGCCTGCCCCACAATTCACCCGCTGTAGGTCCTGGACGAAGTTAGATTTTCCCTTTGGTTTCCTCATGAGTGAAGGAGGAACACTGACCACCTCTCAGTTGTTGGGAGGATCAACATTACATCACGCCTCTAAAGTATTTCACACAATGGCCATCACACCTTGTGGGCACAGTGAGGCTGGCTGCAACTTTCATCATCTGTGTGAGTTTGGGGCAAATCATTTTACCTCTTTTTAGAATCTGATGTATTTTTTGGTGTATTAATTAATACACCAAATAATATCATGGCAATAATATCATGGTAATCATGTAAATTGATGTTTTGATACTTTTATATTCCATTTAACACAATCTGTCTCACCTCCTCAACTAGAAGGGAGCTCTTATATTACAAAATGAACTTGGCCTTTGGGGGAAAAAAAGCTTAATTTTTTCTGTACTACAAACATATGCCATAAAACATACTCAGACCCTACCATGTAATTATTTTATTTAATGTGTAGTTAATAGAGAGTATAGGTATTGAAGAGATAGAAGCTCTATTTCAAACCTGGAGACTCCTAAAAGCTTTTGATGGGAAGAAAGACACCCAGTACAGAGACTGTTATCATGCAATGCCTCTGTAGATGGGGGTGTTCATTTCTGGGTGTAGAAAGCCTCTGCCAGGTGAACCCTCCCCAGGAACAGCTCCCAGACGCATACCTGGGAGTTGCTGGACAGTCTCCCACCTGAAGGCCTGGGCGTGTGCAGTTCTCTGCCGACACATGTCTTGCTCCCTAATTTTCTTCAAGTCTTTGATGAAAATACAGCTCTGAAAGCCCATCTCTGCTCTTCCTATTTAAAGAGTAAACTGCTTTTCCAACTAAGGCACTCATTCAGTTATTTCCTTTCATCCTTCAATGGCTTCATTTCTTTTAAAATCCTCCAAATATCTGTAGCACTTCATATTATTTAAAATATTATTGTTATTATTATTATTATTATTATTGCTCATTGCCTATAACCTTCCTTTAGAATATAATTTCTTTAAGGAATTTTTTTCTTTCTTTTTCAAATTTCCACTGCAATAAACCAGTGCTTCAAACAATGCTTAGTATATACATAATATATAAGGCCCTCAGTAAATACATTGAAGGAGTAAATAAAGCATCTGGCTTTTCAGAAAAAGAAGAAATTAATAGTAAGCACGATCTCTAAGCAGTGGTCCTAAAGGGCTATGGTAAAAATATGGAAAAGAAATACACTTTTCACTCTATATACTCTTTTTCTGCCTTTTGCATGAACACATTCAATGCATGCATTCATGTTCAGATATAAATGTTTTAGAGAGAGGATGTCTCATAGAAACACTAAATATTGGATATGATGGAGAGAAATGAGTTGGCTGACCACAAATTAACTCCCATCTATCTTCTTTATACAACCACTAGATTCTCCTGGATGTTTATTATAAAAGTAATTTTATTTTGTTTATTTTATGGTTCCTGTCTCTTTGTAAGAGGCTGTTACTCAAACGGTAAACATAAAGAAAATTTTTTCTTTAATTCTTTTGGGTCCTTGAAAAAAATTCACTTTCTGTGCAATTCTACCTACAAGTTTTGGTGTATTTTTTTGATATAAACAAGTTCAGTTGTTATTCCCCGTGTGAGCTGGGAAAATGAGCTTCTGTTCACACCTACATTTCTTACCTTAAAATAAGTTCTCCTGTATACCAAGAAAACATCCCTTTCAATTTTATCCAGGCCACAAGATACCAAAAAAAATATATTAAGTTCATATCAAATGTATCAAAAGTATTATAATGGGAATTCAAAGTTCTTTCCTGAATCCCTCTGAAGTGGCACTGTTCAGTACAGTTGCTACTAGCCATATGTAGCTTTATAAATTAAAATTAATTAAAGTTAAATAAAATAAAAGATTCAATTGTCAGTTCCAGTAGCCACATTTCCAATGCGCAGTATCCACGTGCAGCTAACGACTGCCATGGGGGACGGCACGGATATAGAACATCTCCATCACGGCTGCACAGCCAGAGCCGTCTGTCTTGCCCTCCCCGAGGCTAAGGCACAAAGACAGCAGAGCTATAGAGAATGTAAGTACATCAAGCACACATGGTAATGGCTTTTTCCAGGCAAGAAGAATTCCTTTAAAGCGTGACCTCACTATTCTTTGGTCAAATAATAGAGATAAGGAGCTTACAATAGCATCCAGCAAGATGCTTGCACATATTGTACTCACGGGGTTTTCAAATATATGTTGAAGAATTAACTGATAATTATTTAATGGCTCCTTATCATGTATACAGTACTATTTAAGATATGGGGTTGGCCCAAAACTTCATTAAGTTTTTTTCTGTATGATGGCTCTAGTAGTAGTTAGTTGTCTTTAACTTCATTAGAAATAATTTTGTTAGATTGTATTATGACAGCTGTCACATCAGTGTACATTAAAAAAACTCAAAATTGATGAATTTTTGTATAGCTATTCTAATATTATAGATGGAAGAAAATATGCAGCATTTTGACATATTATGCTTTATTACTTCAAGAAAGGTAAAAATGCAACTGAAATGCAAAAAAAAAATGTGCAGTGTATGGAGAAGGTGCTGTGACTGATCAAACATGTCAAAAGTGGTTTCTGAACTTTCATGCTGGAGATTTCTCACTAGACAATGCTCCACAGTTGGGTATATCAGTTGAAGTTGATAACAAGCAAATCGAGACATTAACTGAGAACCTCCAATGTTATACCACGTGGGAGATAGCCAACATACTCAAAATATCCAAATTTATAAAGTTATTGGTGAAAATGAAAAATGTTTATTTTATTTTATGGAAAACACTAAGTGAACTTTTTTACCAAATACACACACACACACACACATATTTCTACCAGAAATTAACACTTTGCAGCAATCCTCTATTTTTAAGCCATCACTTGAGAAAAATGTTGAACAGGAATTATATGACTCAATATCATTACATAACTATTCAAATGAAGAAAGAAGTCTGTTATGTTGG
This sequence comes from Micronycteris hirsuta, assembly GCA_004026765.1. Classification (NCBI taxonomy): domain Eukaryota; kingdom Metazoa; phylum Chordata; class Mammalia; order Chiroptera; family Phyllostomidae; genus Micronycteris; species Micronycteris hirsuta. Next base: position 47,157 of record PVJI01002425.1, read on the forward strand.
TTATAATTCAAGGCACACACACATTAGCAAACTAAAAATTTTGGTCAAACCAGATCCATTCACTTCCTCAAAAGTAAGAGCCTTCCTAATGGCTCCCTATACTACCTCCCTTCAGAGAGTTCACTCCTATTCCTCCCACTGGGCGCAGATCCATTGTCAATGTCACAAGTAAGCACATATCTCCTGACCCCGTATTTCCATAAGACCGTGTGTGAACCCTTTCGTAGCATGGTTAACTCTGCTTTCACATTTGAATTTGTACTCAAATACTCATTTTTGTTACTTGATACAAAGCCTATTCTTTCTACTACATGATGAGCTTCATTAGGGCTGGAACTACGGCTACTTTCCTCCTCACTGTATCTCCCACACTGGCACCTGGTGTATGTCAGTACCTAAAAGACAAATGAATGCTATCCATGCTCCTTCGGAACAGTCCTCTCTTTCTGCACTCCTGGCTCACTGAAATTCCCTGGGTATGATAACAGTTTAACTGAGCCTCTAGGAAAGAGATACTTCCTTTGGATCATTGCCTTAAAAGCTTCTCTTCCTCCCAGCAGATTTCAGTCTCCTCCTGTTAAAGATCAACACCACGCTGCCAGCATGGTGCAGTGGGAAGTATAAACACGTGGGAGTGAGCACACTTCTGTTCACCCTTATGAGGCGTCGCCCCTGCGTGACTCTGGGAATGGGGCTTCTGCGCCCTGATCTGTGAAATGGGGAGAGAGCCACCTGTCTTGCTTCGCTCCCACTTACACGTGTTTAAGAGGGTCATATGGAACAAGTCGTGTAGAGAGCTGTTTTTAATCCAAATTATTATTCAACACTTGGGAAGACACACGTTCTGAGTGGTATGGGTCTTATGTTTTCCTCAGTCTCTGGTAAAATTTAATTTTTCTCCACGTCAGTGACTTTCTTTCTACTTCACACACGGGGAACTCTCTGTCTCCTTTCCTGCGCTGTTTGATTCGCCATCTGTCTTCCACCCCGGTGTTGTTCTCCATTTCACTGCCAACACACTGACTTCTTTTCTTATCAGATAATTCTCTGTATGGCCTTGCCTCTGGTCTCTTTCTATTGCTTTACACAATCTGTTCTCAAGTGAGTTCCTTCATACTGTGTCCTACAGCCACTTCACCAGGTTGTTTCTCCCTAAAGCCTAATCTGCTCATTCAGCAGCTCCTCCTACTCACCGAACTCACCAAAATGGTGCTTATCCAGTTACTTGACTGTTTCAGAAGAGTTATATCTAGTATTGTCTGGTATCGTTTCTAAGTTTCGATGTGAAATCCACCTAAAAATAATTAGATAGTTCCTTCTCGTATAAAATGAAGAACAGATGTTTGACAAAAAAAGTAATTAAATAATTAACTAGTGTACTTTGAGGTCCCTCTTGAGTCACCAGAATGATATACATGAATTGTTTGCTAGGAAAAATGTTACCATCACCATATACAACAAGTGCAAACCAGGATATAATTTTAAAATCAAGATGAATGTAATATTATCTCTTTCTTCCAAGAGCAAAGCTGCCTCTCCTACAGATGTGGTTATAAATATAAAGTGATATACAGCTAACTGGCGAACATGAACAGAACCGATAGCTGATGAACATGCACACAAACAGACCATGTGCCCCTTTATACACATTTTCTCTCAGAAATGGACCATTGTACATCTGTGTATGGGATGGGGGTGGTAATGGCTCCAAATGTTTAAGGAAATGCAAATTTTTAAATTACAATAAAAGTACAAGAGTGCCAAAAATCCACTGCAGTTTTGAAGAAGAACATTAGGGCATTCCTGCTGAAGTGCAGGAACAGGATAAAAGTTCATGCCCTCCTAGTGAAAGTGAAACCTGGCACTGAATATAGAGAACTCTAGAGATTCCAGCAAGAAACTATTAGAACTGATGAATGAACTCGGAATAAATAGCCACAAATCAATTGCATTATTATACACCACTAATGAACAATCAGAAAGGAAAACTAAGAAAACATGCCATTCACAATTACATCAAAATAAACAAACAAACAGTGTAATGCCTAGGGCTAAATTTCGCCAAGGATGGAAAAGACCTGTACCACTGCGGTCTTTAACCAAGTCGGTCCTTGACTAAACAATACTTACTAATCTCCTACTCCATACCAGTCACTATTCAAATGTTTATGTTTATTGATGAACTATAAGGTATGAATCTATCTTCTTAGCGCTTATGTTTGAATAAATGATAAACAAGTAAATGTACAGACTTTAAACCCAAATATTCATGTAAAAATTCGGTAATTGGGAGACAGACCAGCTGCAGTAATAGAAAACACCACCTAAGGTCATGTAAGTGGGAAGCCAATACGGGGGCTGTTGGAGTCGGACACCACAAGATGGGGTGGGATCACACAGAATGACGGCGGAGGAAGTAGAGACTGAGAGACCTATCTCAGATATATCAGGGAGCAGAAACAATGGGTTCTCCAGAGGATTATAAATAGGAGGTAGAAAGACAGTAAGAAGGAAGGATGGCTTGTGGTTTCTGGTTTGAGCAACTGTAGGCAATGGCCTCATAGTTAGGATGGGCAGGAGTAGGAAAGGGGCAGGTTCATGGTATGGAATGGAAAGGAATGCCATTTCCATTTTGAGTACTTCAGATGGTTGAAATATCCAAGTAAAAATGTCAAATGATAGTTCAATATATGATTTTAAAGCAGAAATTGGAAAACTTTTTTTTATCAAGGAACAGGTAGAAAATGACTGGTTTTTCTCTGTTGCAACTTTTCAGCACATTCTTGCAGCAAGAAAGCAGTCACAGAAAATACCTAAACAAATGAACATGCCCACATTCTAATATAACTTTATCTATGGACCCTCTAACTTGAACTTAATATAATTTTCATGAAATATTACTCATCTTTGGATTTCTTCCAACCATCTAAACATATAAAAACCATCTTATATCCTGGGCAAAAGCAGGCTGTGTGCTGTCTTTGACCGATGGGCTGTAGTTTTCAAACTCATATTTTAGGCATAAAGTAGTCTGGCCCAAAGAAATCAGATGGTAATTGAAGTCATAAAAATGAATAAAACTGTATAAGGAAAGCAGTGTAGAAGAATATAAAAGATGATTCAGACATAAGGCCTGGGAAATTCTAAGTTAAAGATCATGAAAGAGAAGAGGATACCATTCGGAAGAATGAAAAGGAATAGGCAGAGAATACAGTACCATGTCAGGGCGAAAGGAGAAGGCAGTCCTGACAGCTGTCAGCTGGGCGCTGGCCTGGCACCGAGCGAGGCCATGGTGTTTTCCTGCTGAATGTGAACAGTGTCACAGAGTCGCAGTGTGAGACGAGGTCACCATGCAACCACTGTGGAGTGAGAGAGAAACCAGGGCCTCTGGGACCATGCCTGGACACGGACAAAAACAAGAGCACTATAGAAGCGGCAAATGTTTCCAAACTTCCCTGCTCCCCGCGAACACTGGTGACTGCAGCTTCATTACTAATTACACTTCGCCTCCCTCTGTTCCTTCTACCTACTACGTAAAAATTATCAAGACACACAACCGTAGAATCCCATTGCTTCCCAAAAGCACCCAGTTCAGAAGATTCTACTTCCTTGAACCTTCCCCTAAATCACCTCATGCAGCCCAAAACATATAAGAGAACTTCTTAGTACACTCACATTAAATGCCCCGCCATTCTCCATGGTATGCGGTCTCCCTTCGCACACCGAGTATTCAAAACACCAACTTGTGCAGCTACAGGTGTGTGGCTGGTGGTCTTTGACTGAAGGACACCAACAAAGAGAATGTCTCAGTAAAGGACTGTCAATGTGCATCAAATCCTGCAGAGAGATCAAATAAGATGGGGGCTGAAAAATGAGCATTGTATTTGTTTACACGAAAATAGTTGGTGCGTTTGAAGCCAACGCCCCACACTCTGATGCGAACGTGTGTACATGCTGAGTGGGGAAAAAAAAAAAAAAACACCGCATGCAACTGATGGTCACTGGCGCCAACTCAAACGCCAATAAGAATCCCCAATTTGGGGAGCAGTGAAGATGGGAAAATTGATTTAGTGCAAACAGCTTGACAGTAATAGAGCATGGCTGTAAAAACAGCACTGTGGTGAGGCCGCCTCTGGGCCAGGTGGTCCAGGGCCAGGCCCCTCCTCAGCTAGGCAGCTCTTTTGCATGGTCAACTCTGCCCTAGTCCAGGGGGATATCTCAGTGATCTGCTCCAACCAGGAACCACACTCGACGGGTGGAAAGTGGCTCCCAGACTCAGGGGGGAACCAGCTTATATAAACAGAAGTCCCCACCCCTGGTCCCTGACTGGTCAGAATAGAGTGGTCTAATTGATCACAGCTGTGCAGCTCTAGTTGGACAGGGAAAGCCTCGTTTCTATTGGTTGAAATGGGACTCCAGGACTTCCTTTCTAAGGGCTGGCTCAGATGGCAGAACAAGATGCAAGCAGGCGGTTCAGAGCAGAAGAAGGTAGAATCTAGCAGAGGCTTCTCCACCAAATGCAGTTTGCCTGAGAGGTGCTTTGGCACAGAAATGGCTGCTAGGCTCCACTTTTTTTTTCCCCCCCTTTTTTTTTTTAGCCAAGTTAGCCAACAGAAGACCCTTTTTCCTCAAATTTCACCCAGTTAGTAAGTACATAAGTATGGCTTTGAAGAAACACAAGAACTGATATGTATCGCCAATGATTATCCTTCCATGGTCCAGTTATACTCTGGTCCTCAATTTCTATCCCTAAAATACTTTATAGGTATTGCCTAGCATAGCACTGAATTAAAGATCTTTAATAAAGTCTCTTTTGATGATGATGAGATTTCAAGCATGTCTATCCTCAAAATGGCCCAAAGTAAGTAGAGTGATTCTAGGTGGAAAATCTCTCAGCAATTATATATTTCATAAGGAAATATTTCTGAAATACAAAAAGACTTTCACAGGGAGAAAATAAATGTAGTTAATTATTTTTCAATTAGCCTGATGTATTCTCATGGGAAAAACAATACATGAGTAAAACAGTTCATTTATCTGCAGGTCCCATATAACAATCACGACGGCAGAGCATATTATATTTTATTTTCATAATCAAGATATCAGCACAGTTCTTCTTCATGTAAAATATGCACTCTAGACCTTAGGAATCTGAATCTCTTAAAAGGAATTTTGCTTCTGTTGGTTTTTCTTTAATGTTCAATTTTTAAAAATATGATTTTGTCATAGAGTCACTTCTCTGATAATCAGGGTAGAATATCAGGGCACCTTTGGGATAGGCCAGAAAAAAGAGAGTCAATTGTTTTAAGATTCAAACCAACCATTTTCTCTAGCATACATTTAACATCCGTTCTGCTGTAATTTAGCTTATTTATTTCTCTTCTCACATAGTTAAAACTTTGTTGCCAGCCATCGGGCCTATGATTAAAAGCTCAGGTAGCACCGTGTTTGACTGTGTCACATCTGAAAAGCAGGGCCTCAGTCCCTTTTGAGATTGAGTATTAGTTAGGTAGTCTTAACTGTTGTACTTCATTCTCAGAATTAGATTCCCTCACTACCTCTTCCCTGTTCCTATACCATTCTAAGGAATTAAAACATAATTTATTCTACCAAAATATAAGGTATAGAACTGATACATTCCATATCAGAAGGGACTTCCGTAATGCAAAAACTCTGCCTTTGCTGAATTACCCCACAAAAGTCAACTACTTTGGCACAACTACCTGGAAATACTTCTCAACCACACCCAAGAGTGGCAGTCTTTCTGTTTTATGGAATGAAAGCAATCTATTCCTTAGCATGTTGGTACCTTCTCTGGAGAAGACTACACTTTCCAATTTTTTCCTGCTTTGTTTCTGATTCTTATTATCTCTCATATGTCCCCATGTTCTGCTCTATCTGATATCCGGGTTGTACCACACCCAGTGAAGTCAGAATCTCTGGTGCTGAGATGCGAACATCAGCATTTTTTAAACTTCCCCAGGTTACTCCAACATGCAGCCAAGATCGGGAACCTCTGGTTACAGTCATCATTGATAATTATAACCTCCTTAAATACAATTTTCCAAATCCCTACTCTGCATGCACCATGTACAAAACATATCTTCACAGCATCCCTTGCAGGCACTGGATTCTGGACCACATTGTACTGGTAAAGAAATGAGACTTGGAAGTTAAATGCTTGCAAAGACCACAGAAGACTGATTAGAGAGAGCCAATTCCCAGTCCTGCACTGGCTCCCGGTGACTGATGTATTCTCATGGGAATACATCAGTATTCCAATGACCCGGCTTCCTGGTGGCAGGGCTGTGGGACTGTTTGTCCGGGCTCTTTTCTTTAAGGTTCAGGTTTTCTCTTATCCCCCTTACAGCCCCACCCCCCATGACGGCCTCCCACTCGTTTGCGCCTCGGAATTCAACCCCATCACCACCTCCAAAACCTTCTTCTTGCTGCTTACTGAGTAAAGTACACTTGCGTCACAACTTGTGCTAATGAAATACCATTTTAAGCAATAAAAATATGATTGTCTCGCCCTGGCTGGCATAGCTTGGTGGATTGAGCACGGGCTGCGAACTCCAGTCAGGGCACATGCCTGGGTTGCATGCCAGGTCCCTGGTGGGGGCCACGTGAGGGGCAACCACACATGGACGTTTCTCTCCCTCTCTTCCTTCCCTTCTGTCTAAAAATAAGTAAATAAAATCTTTAAAAAAATATGATTGTCTCCTCAGCCTATCACAGCTAATTGTGAGCTTCTCAAGGGTGTAAATGGGTTGCATTTTTCCCTGAATCTCTGACTAACAACCAACAAACATTTGTTAAATGTACATCAGTTTGGCAAAACCACTGTCTCAAATTTAAAAGCAAAACACTCCAAAATTTTCAATTTCTTAGACAATATTCTTTTAAGACTCCATCTGCTTTTCAATGATCTAACTCAATATGATGGTCCAATGTGTGAGTGCGAATGTCTGTGTTGGACATACATGTGTATATACTTGGAAGTGTAAGTATAGGCAGTTTATTTGTTCAGCATTTCCCAAGCTTCCAAAACACTAGTCGTGGTCACTAGATCTTGCTAGATCCTAAGGTGTGGAAACAAGACCGACTCTACATGCTAGATTCCTGCTGTCCCAAAGTGCAGAAGTGGGCCACTGAGAGCCAGTTCAACCTATTTTTCATAAAGGCAGCAAATTCAGAGTCCCTCAACTGAATAACAGACATTCTGCCACACTCGGTAATTCCATGGAACTTTGTTTAGGGTTGTGTTACCCAGAACATTTCCCTGAAGATTCATTCTTAATGGATCGGTTTCATGCAAGCAGCCTCTGTGAATGCTTTGCTGACATACATCAACGTGCAGACATTCATTCTTCTGCCTATTCTTGTCTCAGCCCTCTATGCGCCAACCTCCTTCAGATAATGTCAGATGTATGGTGACTCTGTGATGCACAGTCAAGTTTGCCTAGTAAGACCAACACATTAATTTTCCCATTGTCTCATGGTCTACCACTGGAACCGGAGTCTCTAGAGATGCGGTATATTCTATTGTCCCTTCTCTTTTTATTAGGGTGATAGGCAATATATGAGATTCAAATCTCTACTTGCCAGTGCACTTTCTAAAATGCCTTCCACATTAAATTACCAAGTAAAACCAATAGTTTTCTGTCTTCAAGAAGTAAATATTTCAACCTTAACATGCAGCGTGCAGGCCACTCAAAGTCATTGCAGAGTAGATTTCACCCAAATGAAATTGCTCCCAAACTCCAGCTATAGTTAGCAGATATATAATCCTCAGCATCTCTCAAGAATAATATGCTTCAAACAAAACAATGTTAAAAATGAGCAAAAGTAAATTAAGATGTATTTTATCACTGGGTAGTTTCAAAATGAATGGAACTCTGTTCACCATGCAATTCACAAGACCAATGTCTTAAATATTGATTTCCTAATCACTGTCATTGCAAAAAGGCATTCAGGATTTTTTCTATGCCATAAATTCGACTTTAAACGGAGTAAAAGGCTTTTAGCAAGAAAATTTTACATCTGTTTATGTCTGAAATTAAAACCACAAGAATTGAAAGGAAGAAAAAATAACCAAGGGGGTTTTCAAAAATTTAAAACTCCGTCATGCATAAATGGAGCTCATCAAAGAAAGTAATTTCCCTGCAGAAAACACTCCATCTTTTGTTTTATGTAAGTTATCACCATGAATATTTTATTCTCAATGAAACTGCCTTTGCCCTTTGTGTTTTCTAGTCTTCACTTGGTGTCTCAAATAAATAGGCATCCTGCCTTCCATTCCTCTCTATTATTCAGGTCAGTTGCAATAAAATATTTTCCTTGCCTGGTGTAAGTGTTAATTATAGATTGAGCTTTACTAATTCAATATTTTTCATTCTTAGCCCTATTGTGTATTGAAGTCTGAACACAATAACCACTTGAATTTCCCACTATAAACACAAAATCATTTTTCTAAGGTGGAATATAATACCTAAAGTGTCTATGAAATTAAAAAGTATATCTCAGTGAAGTTTCATTCTTGACCCAAATGTCAAAATAAAAGTTCCATGGAATGGCAACTCTAGTAAGGGCCATCTACCAGAGCCAGTTCAATCAGCGGAACTGGAGGCGATAAATCAGACATTCTTATCCAATTTAATCCCACAGGTTATAACCTTTGGACCCATTTGCATAGTACTGCCCTTCAGTGGATGGTTCTTCTGTCTCCTCACCTGATGGCTTAAATACTATTCAAGTCACTTCCTGTATCTTCTTGTCCTGCCTATACCTTAGATAATTACATCATGATATATAGAATATCAAAGAAATACAATTTATTTGTAGGTATACCAAAATAAAATAGTTCAAAGATGTCCATCAGAATTAAAATTTATTGGTAAATATTTTTTAAAAATAAAGCAAATATAGCTATTATTTTAACCTTCTATGAGCAGAAGAGATTGAATTAAGAAATTAGTTTTAATGTAGACTGCATGTATATTTATACACTTAAGCTTTTGAATAGTAACACAGAAGTTCATTCTCTATGTTTCTAGATGCTTGGCTAAAAAATGTTCTGCTAAATTTTGCTTCCCATAGTTCACCTGAGACATAATCTTGTGAAGTTTCAAGTTCAAAAGCCCTTTTAACTTATAAGAAGGAGACTTTTTTCACATTGGTGATAATTACCTTACATACTACACCATAGCATTCAAATCCTCACACAACCATTTAATATCTCACTTGCATAGCTGAAGAGGGTATTCATAATTCATCTAATATTTTTTAAATTAATCTGACTATAGTGGATGCTGATAGGACCCAAGATAAATATTCAGGAAATATTTCTTTTCAGAGGAACATACTAAAAATGGAAAGCACTAGGCATTCTTTAATTCCCCTATAACTTCATATATCTTGTATCTTATAACCATCTTAAAACCAAACAAATGAAACGCTGGTAAATAATAAATGGGAAAACATCAATCATAGGTGATCTTGCTAGATTAGCTTACTTTTAAATACAGCCCTATAAATAGGGCAAATAGTCAGTGATCATAAACTATGTCAAGGCTGAGTTTTTGACAAATAGGATTTTTAGCTCCTTCAGTCTCTGGTCTCAATATAGCATTGCCCTTTAAAAATGTAACAATAAATCAGCAGCATTCTCTGCACTGCAACGTAAAAAATGGCAAAAACTACCGCATAACTCACATAAATAGAGTGTTATGCTAATACTCAAATCTCTCACTCAAGGCAATAGAATTATTTTTGAAGCAAGGCAGTCACTCATCCTTCCCATTAAGTACACTTCAAAAAAAAGAAGTAAATATGGATTCAACTACATTGTCCCTATTTTATCCTGACGACCTGCTACTACAAATATTTCTCACACCTCTTAGCTGCATCATTCAAAATATAAATATAAGAGCAGTTCATGTAAAGAAATAATGTGTGTAAGTAACAAGATTTTCCTACTGTTATTTATAGGTCTACCCAATAAATTATAACTATGAGGCCCATCTTTATTCAATCTTTATTCAATGTAAGTGGTATATTTGCCACATGTCAATTTAATTTTTCTTAGCAAGAGCTCTTATGTGGTTTCTTTTAAGGATAAGAATGGCAGTTTACAAAAATGTTTAAAAGAATAATAATTGTCATTTAAGAACTTTATAAAATTTTTTGACTTACCTAAGGCATTTCAAATTGATTATAATGTATATCATGTATAACAAGTGTTACTAAGATAAAATGGTTTTGAATGTGAAGATGTTCTCACCAAAAAAAAAAAAAATTAAACATCTTAAATCGAGAGGAGTAATGGTATTTCTTATGAAGAGGCATTTCATTAGGATGATTTAAATTTCAGGAAATACATTTTCAGTGATACCATTTGATCAGACACAAAGGATTATAAAAATAATTTCATAAAATTGGTTTCCTTCTTAGTTGGACTACTAATAAAGTAGTCATGCAAGTTTGGCTACTAATACTCAAATATAACTTGTCAAACTAAATGTATTTAAAAGATTTTTATTTGAAAATTTCCATAGCTATTTTTAGACAACAGAGTGTGGGAATGAAGGACATAGTCAGGTAAGTATGTAGCAAAAACAAAGGGCAATTGTAGGGCATAAGGACCAGGGAATAGGCCCGGGCCAGGGTCATGGGCACAGGGCATGTGTGGTTGCACAGGACCCCGTGCTTCAAAGGACTCTGCACTTGGCTTAATGTTCTGCTGGCACCTTTGTGATATTGTTAGGGACTTCTGAATAAGGGCTCTATATTTTGGCCTTGCACTGGGCCCTGTTTCCAGAACAGGCAAAAACAAAATGCATGTCCTTGATAAAGGGAACAGGCAAGTCAGGGAAGACAAGTCTGAAGAGCAGTGACAGCTTTGGAAGCTATCGAAGGACGCTTTCTGGAAAGGAGAGGAGGCTGCTTAGATACTAGGACACAGAAGCAGAGGGGGAGGATTGATTTTGGTTATAAAGATTATAATTCTAGATAAATACTAGGATCAACGGGAAAGAACACATGAGGAGGTAGTTACAGCTTTTCCTCCAAAATTTTAAAACATATTCGTAAAGTAAATGGCATTTCAAGAAATGACAGGTCTAATACTTTGTAGTACCTACAGAGTCAAATTAGTTAACAAAAACACACCATTCATATCACTAAATAATATGTTTTATCAACTACAAAGGAAAGATATATAGTTATTTGATAGACTTTTGGCATCCTGTATAAAGTCCCTAACAGATGAAATCCAATTCAAATTTTCAAATGCAGTCATGAGATAGTATCTGTAGTTTTTCTCTGGCTTTCTGTAATCCACACATGACTTAAATTTTTACTCAATTCCTTGCAAACAGAATTCTTACATACACTCAATATTCCTATATATTTTTTATTTCCGATATGCTCTTATAAAATCCTATGAAGGCTCACCCCATAAATGATAAGGGTTGCAGGATTCACCATTTTCACAAAAATATATGTATATAAATCTTAAAGTCATTATCTACTCAGAGCACTATACCGCTAACTTGGATTTATGGAAAACAAAAAGATTAATGCAGGGAAAAGTTATATATATGAACAATCTTTTTCCTAAAATTATTCACTGATTTGGTTTAAAGAATCCTTTGTCATATGTTGAAAAGAAGGTGATTATAAATTTATTCTAAACAATGAATCAACTAATCCTACATTAAAGTAACATGCTAATGTAATAGAGTTTAAAATATTTTTGTTAGACAAATTTTCACTTATAAATATGTAATGTCAGGCTAAACCTCTTATTCAAAAAAAAAAAAAAAGACTTAAGGGGAAAAAATGAGATAAACTGAAAAATGACACTATACTAGGCCTAACAATTCATCTTTATTTTTGTTTGTAGATACAGGTTAACTGTTAAATAAAAAATTCTACAGAAGATATAATCACTCTTATTATTCCTAATCCCTGCCCAAAATATATGGCACAGTTTTCTCAGTGGTATAAGGAAGAAAGGAAGCCCAGGAATTGTTTATTTTCTGAACAAAGTGCAATTAATAATGGGAGATTGGGTAAAATTTTTCCACAAAAAAAAAAAACGGATGGATGGGTAAATGGATGGATGGATGGATGGATGGATGGATGGATGGATGGATGGATTGGTAGATGAATAAAAGAGCCTCCAAGAGGAGCACAGGCTTTGGAGCTCAACACATACTTGAACATTCTTGATTATGTCTTCTTGACTTTGGCAATTTACTCACTATCTCCAAGTCTTATATTTCACATCTATAGAACAGAGATTATAACTTTGTTTTAAAGAACATTAGTATAAAAAATAAAATGTTCTGGGACATAATAAATGCTGAATAAAAATAAATCTATATTGGCTCACAGTAGGTCAATTACCTGAAATGGAATTTTATCTTTAATAATAAACTTTGCTTTTTAGAGGAGTTTTAAGTTCAGAGCAAAACTCAGCAGAAGGTACAGAGATTTCTCATGTATCCTTTGCCTTCAGTCATGCATAGCCTCCCCCCTCATCCACATCCCCAGTGAGTGGCACATTTGTTACACTGATGAACCTGCACCAATACATCATTGTCTCCCAAAGTTCAGAGACTGTGGGGACATTCGGTCTCAGTGCTGTACATTCTATGGGTTTGGACAAATGTATAGTGGCATGGGTCCCTCATTACAGTGTTGCATAAAACAGTTTCACTGCCCTAAAAATCCTGTGGGCTCCAGCTATTTGTCTCAATTGGCTATATTTATCTGAATCTATTTCCAGGCTCTATATTCTATATTATTGACCTACTTGTCTATTCTTTCACCAACATGTCACTGTCTTCATTACTGTAGCTTTATAGTAAGCCATGATGTGGGTAGTGTCAGTCCTGGTGAGATGGGATTTTATAAGAGAAAAAATAATTAGGGGCTTCAAAAACTAGAATTAATTCCAATTTGATATGTGGGAAAATGTGGTATTAATAAAAAAGTAGAATATTAAAAAAGTCATTTTATGTGCACATTTGAACTACCCTGAAGTAAAAATTGGGATATTTTAGAGAGTGCAACTACATTCAAATGATCACACATTTTCAGAAAAAACTAAAATCACTAGAGCTTGTATTCATTTCCACGTGCAAAAAATAGAACAACCCTTGCCCTTATTTCTATCACAAGAATATTATGATAAAGGAAGATAAAATATGCTTGAAATTACTTCAAGCTATTTGAAAGGTTTGAGACATGTGTTTGTATGTCTAAGCTCCTCTTCCTCCTGAAGGGCTATGGTATTACTTTGATTATTTTTTCAAGTGGTGTTCCAGGACAAGCTCACTCAGCCACTTCACCATCGTTCTAATAACTCTGTTGCCGGAAATTACTCCTTATGTCTGGTGCTTCAGCAGTAATGATTGAATAGCTCACATAATTCAAAATCATGAATTTCAATATTTTATTTTGGACTCTATCCATGTGTAGAAACTTAAATGAATGGCACCAAAAATATCTTTATTTATAATAAATTGCTTTACCCAGAAAGGTCAAATTACTCTCCTTGTGGCATTATCTTAAATTCACTTAAAGAATTAAATAAATCATGCATGACTCTTTCCTTTTTTTTTTTTTTTTTACTTTCCTACATTTATCTGATTAAGGTCATGCCTCATTTTAAAAAATCTTACTTCAGAAGTTTTATGAGCATATCTATGTCAAACTCAGATTTTGCCAAAGTTGAAACACCCCTAAAATAAGTATGGAAGCAAAGTATTAATTATTACTTTAATGGGTAATAATCTGGTTCGGACTAGATACGGAGTAAAATATGTATGTCTTCTTGATGTTAAAATCCCAGGATAGTTTCCCTTCCTCTTGGTTTGGATGTTTTATAAGACTAGAAATTTTCTCTTTATGATACAAGAGCTCTTAAGTGCTTTGCAATGGAGTATATAAAAAGATTAATTCCCCAAATGTAGAAAAAATAATTCATATGATCACAAACACTAGCAATCTTTCTTTTATTATAACCTTGGTAATCAGATCACTATCTCCATAGAACTGCACTGACATTCTTTTTTGCACTGTCTTTGCTCCAGAAAAGAGCATCCCCAGAAATCCCCTTGTGTTATTTGCCATCATCTTGACATATTGCTACTTATACAGATTAGAAATATTTGCATCATAGACATAGATCCTCCTAGACTTGCTAGCCCATTTCATTTGACATTGTAACATCATGTCTGTGGATTTATATTATTAAAAATCTCATGAGAACATCAATGACACAAAATCCCATTATGGTGAAGGGAAATTAGTGACGTTAGAAAACATTGTGAAAAGTGACTAGAATACCTCCTTTCTGAGAGATTTGTCTCATGGTAATGGAAAACTGCTTGATATAATTACTTAAGTATATTTCCGTGTGACTTTTTTTCTTCAAATAATATTCTCATAAAAGATAAACTTAACAAAAACTATGAAATCGGACACCAAAAAACCCAGATGCTTTCTGTTTGATTGTCATCTGTTTCACTTAGTTGATGGCTCTGCAATCCAGGCCAGAGAAAGGGAGGGGAGGGGGAAGCCTCAACCACTTGTCCCTTACTGTTCTGTCCTAGCATGCATTTCCACAGCAAGCATCAGAAGACCTGGTAGGGATTAAGCCAGGGTATTGGAAACTTAAGCCAAATACTGTTTCATGGTATTAACAAAATAGAATTCACCTGGTTGATTTAAAAGCCATCTGGGGATAGAAGTCAACTACTTCAAATTTCGCAGTGGATAAAGGGGGGTCTTTTCTTTATATTTTTTTCCCATTTTATTTTAATTTTATTTTGAGGTATGACATTCTGTCCCATCCTTGTTTACACCATGGGGCAAGTTATTCAATGACAGCTACAGGAATAGCTTCTGTGGCCATTACTCTCATTCACAGCACGAAGGAAAATGAGCTGGATGCTTTTCAGCCGACGAGGCAGAGCTATGAATCCTTCACGTGTCCCCAGTTGTGTATGCTGCTAGCCAAGTCACTTTTATTCCCCTTACTGATATGGGTATTAATGTGAAGATTTCCCTAGAGTTTCTTGCTTTTATGCACAGGAAGCCTGGGTGTTTCATTAAAAAAGGGAGAGAGAGAGAGAGAGAGACTGCATATGAGTTTTCTGTTTGAATTTAGGGAGCTGAGTAGTGCACAGTTTATTGCCAAGCTGACAGGGAGCACAGTGCACACCACCAATCGTCTGCTCACTGATTTAAAGTCACTTTTGGAGACTAGAGCTGATAGTAGCTCAATTACTTTATCAGATACTTTAAGTATAAAATAGCACATGTATCGTGAAGACAGAAAACTTTTAAATCTTTAAAACAGAACTGGAAAGGTTGCATTCAAAGGAAAGTTCAGTTCTCAGTAGTTAAAGGAAGGACATGCTATTTTGATAACAAATCAGTGTTATTAAGGCCCCCTAGCGAGAAGAGGATAGCTTTTGTAGTCAGAAATGATAGGGAACTGTGCTCCTCTATTAGCTGAGGGACATCAAACAATGGAACGGATGGGATTAATTCTTAGGATAACTCTGAGACTTAAATGAGATGGTACACACCCCGGACCTGGCAGGCCCAGCAGACACGTGTACGGGTCTGTCCACTCACAGTCATTTGCTCTGCCTTTTTTTCCCACAACAAAATGTTTCCCACAACATTTTTTTCTATGACGACCATGTGTGCATGTCTGCCACTAGCAGTTTTCTCAATGATAAAAAGAAAAGAATTCTCCAACTTCGATACTTTGACATGGATCTGGATATGACAATCTAGGTCAATTGTGACTCAGAATTTGGGTTGGACTCAAGAACCAATATCAATATTTAAGATGTATTTCAAAGATCCTTCTCCTCACCCTTGCCTTCTAATTGATATTCCAACCTCTTTTCTTAGTCTCCTTGTCATATCTGACACCTTGTCGCCATTAAAGAAGAAGTATGACTTTCAAACTGTTATCTATTTTTGCTGCATACAGGTCTGCAGAATAGGTGGAGTGAGAATGAGTGAGACGTGAACAGCAGTTTTCTCTGCCGTCCTGCGTGGCTAGGGAAGCTGCTCTCACATGGTCTACTCTGCTATACATTAGCTGTTTCCTCCCAAGCGCCCTGTCTTTTTCACCTATGAGTTGATTCAAAATATATTCTTATATGTTTGATATCTTCATCAGAAAAGTAGTATCATTTAGAAATACTTATTTTATGAATTATTTGGTAAAAAGGATCCAACTTTTGGAGGACTGAGAGTAAAATATAATATTTCTGACTTAAATCAATAACCTTCTTAAATACATTTACCTTGTAATTTATTAATAGTTAGTGATAAAGATAACTGTGTAATTTATGCAAAGGAGAAAGACTTCCCAGTCATCATAAGGCGGCTTTGAAATGAGGTTGGCAATTCCATCAGAAGGTTTTCTTTCTACGTCACTCAGGATAACGGATTAGGCAGCACTAACCAACAGTCCTCTATACATCAGTCACTTACAAAACAAAACGTGATCTCTTCTCATACCCAAATCCCATCACGTATAAACCAAGGTCTCCTCCTTATGATGTCACTCCCAGAATCATCTAACAGACTATCCCCAGCCTGGAACATGGCTGGTCTCAGCAGCAGAGAGAAGAAGACAATGACTGGTCCCACAATGACAAACACTCAACCTGAAGTGACACCTGTGCTTGCCACTTATTGGACAGAACTGGTCACACGCAGAAAACAAAGACAGGGATGTAGGAAGTGAAATTCTGACATGTACCTGGAAGAACTGGAGCATTTGGGAAATGGCACTAATTGCTATCAAAATACAGATGAGGCTGTTCGCGGCCAAGAGACACACCTAGGAAACATGCATGTACTCAGCAGCCGGCCCCAGGCTTGGTACTTGGAAGGTGCCCAGAAAAGAGGTGCTGAGTGATAAAAAAAAAGGTATCATTAGAAATGAAGCTGAATGGCAATCATTTTAAAAATCCATCTTCTTAGTAAGCCTCAGACTACCTGTTGAAGAAAGACAGAGATTTGTAGTATGTAATGCTAGAATCAAATGAATTTGGCATGAACTGCATGGCGAGTTATAATCAATAACCTCCAATTCCTTATTTTTAAAATGTAAATGAAACCACCTGCCCTAGGGTAGAATGCAAAAGTACTTTTTAAGCTGCAATATGCTTAAATATTAAATAGATCTCATTTCTGTCATCCAGAATGTAGCCACACAAGAAAACCCAGCTGGGAGAGGTTTATAATCCAAATAAAAAATCAAAATTGCAATTATAAGCACAGATGGAAATATACAGCTCTGGGTAGCGTCACTATGTATAAATCCAGGAGCAATTTTAAAGCAAAGGATATTGATTGCAGAAGAGAGATCTCCTCAACTGAACAGTTTAGCACCTCCACCCAAATCCCCTCGCGTTTTCCCACGCCCTGCCTGCCAGCACCACACGCGTCATCCTGCAGCGAGTTCACTGGCACCCTGTGGCTCAGCTGAATAAATGAGTCAGTAAACAACGAAAAATATGTTGAGGCATGCTGTCACTTAGGGCATAAGTGTAAGTGGGCTAGAATTACAGAGGGAAACAGGATATGGAAGTAGGAGAAGAAGGAATGTGTGAGTGATTCAACATGAGGCCATGCATCAGGGACATAGGAGCAAGCCAAGGAAGGATTGTAACAATGAAGACATGCAGATTAAGATGGATGAGATTTATGTTCACAGTACAAAGGCACATAACATTGTTAAGAAGTCAAGCATTGTTTAAAGCAATCCATTAGGTTCTTTAAAGCTGATGACCAACCCAAACTCCCATAAATGAGCAGTTAGAGAGAAGTGCACGGGAGCCTTCGGGTCCGGCCATTTGGCCTCTGGGCTGAGTACTGGCAATGTTCCTTGCGTACTTGGATTGCACTGCCTGCTTTTTTTTTATCTCCCCTCTCACTTGGGCATGTGTTTGATATTCAGAGAAAATCCAGGGTAACTAATAAATGCTGCAAGCACAAATGAATATTATTTCTATGCAGATTTTTTTTGCCAACTGCATAAAACATTTGGAGAGAGTAACCCAGCCTCAGGAGCACAGATGCAGAGGGGAGGCTGTGCATTCTAATCACATGCTCCCCTGCAGCCCCGTGCTTACTGTCCTCGGGTCTCGCCTCTGTCCCCTGGCTGCACCACCGTCTGGCTAACCGAACTGACAGTTCCCATGGTATGAGTTCACTGATGATAGGATAGTGATCATTTAGAAGCCTAATCAAGAACTACCAAAGAAGTGATTCATAAATCAAAGCCCATGATTTTGTTTTACAAACATTCTGAACTTCTAAGTGGCCACTGAGCACCCCATTTAAATTCTACATCCTTTAAGGAGGTGAAAGATGTAGGTAAAATATACAGATAATTTGAAGCCAGAAAGTATAGATGTTGTTCGAGCACTTACTAGTGAGACCTGACTGAATCACTTCAAGTCTCTTAGTGAATGTTAGTTACATCAAATTTTGAGAGTATAAGAAAGTACTCTCTGCAGGATTATGCATGTAATTTATGTAAACATTTTATACACTTTACAGCAATATATAAACATAAGGAAAGTTAGAAAACTTTAGAGCAAGGTTTCTAAGGCATATATCTAAGAAATCACAGCAAGTGCTTGAATATAGCAATATTTGTTGATATTTCAGGATGAGTACAAATCTCACATCTATGCAAGAAACGGATGCATGCTTGCTGCACAGCAAATACTTTGACAAATATACTGAGGGTTAGGTCCACTCAGGAAAGTAAATCTTGCTGTTGAAATGGTTGGAAATCAGTAGTGCAGGGGAGTCTATTGTATACACTTTAATATTAAGTTCTTACTAAAACATATACATGATCTTTGAAAATTAGAAACTCTAGAACTCTGTCACTCTGTTTTCTGAAATGATTGCTATCAAAAGTTTATACGCTCCTTTTAAATGCATCTAATTTCCCCAATATAATTTTTAGGTTCATATTTCATTTGATTTGTGTAATTTCAAATATCACACACTATAACAATGTTTAATACTTGTCTTAATTATGGGAGCATCCAGAGAGCTGATCTAGTCTTTATTTAAACTCTTTGATAAGGAAAACCAAAGCGGAGTGCTTACTCTGTTCCACGTACAGTGCTAATTTTTTGTGTGTGCAGTTTCACTTAAATCTCATAAGAGAGCCTATAACTAGATAAAAAGAGACTTGTTCAAGATCACTTAATGCAGATTTGTTTGTCTCTAGGACCTTAGAAAGTTGACTAAGAAACTCTTGTTGTGCATCATGCAGTTGGACTTTGGCGGTTAGCCAGCAGGATATTGACACGTGGCAAAAATATAAAGAAAATAAAAAGAGAGCATCATCTTCCTTAGATGGCATGCCCCAAATAAACCACAACAAAGTGCGAAACAATAGATGGATGTTCGCTTTGTGGAAAGCATTTTACACTGAGGACAAAGGGACTCAATTTATATTCAAAGCTAAGCACACGTTTTTACGAACAGCTAAATGCTGATTACTCTTGTGCAATTTTGTTTTAATTAAATACTACCATTAACAACACTAAATAATGTGCTAACCTTTCAGTTTGTGGATAAGATAGGAATCTGAGTTTCTCCATCATCAAGGTGTTAAAATCTTCCACTTAGATGCCCCATAGTTTCACAGCACTGCTGCCCCTGCTCCCCCAGCCCTGTGCAGACAGTGACCCCGCACATGAACTCTGTGTTCACCTTGAACTGGGATGTGCCAGCTGGGTTCAGCGCTGCCTGAACGCACATTTCAATGGGAACACCTGCAACGAGGAAATCGGAACGGAACCATGAGATCCGATTTCGTTTTGACTGTCACTAGCAGCCCTGAAACACGGCACACTATCCGCAGTGACCTGGCAAGAGAACAGAAAGTCCAAAACCAGCGTCTTCTTTGACCCATCACACACGGAAACTTGGAGAATGGAAGTGATTTGCAAAAGATCACTTAACGTTGGTGGCACAGTGAGATTAAAAAAAGGCAAGCTTTGCACAAATCATTAAATGGATGTTAGTTAGTGCCTCTGTAAAATTAAAAATTTGAGAAAGATTACTTCTTTAATATATCTAGCGAAAAATAACTGTAGTTGTTACTTGAGGCTTTGAATGAAAAATGTATGTACAAAATGCCATGAGCCAAGAGACAGACTTAAGAACCCAGAGCCTTGGTTTCCTCATGCGACAGAGTGTGGGCGTGTCCTGTGCATGTGTCCTTACTAGTTTGTGTGATCATCGGGAAGGTCACGGGATCCAAAGTATGTGGAAATACTGTTTGATGCCCTCAAGGGTGTTGCAAACGTCTTGGATTGCATGAATTTAACAGGCTTGAGATACACCATTTCTTCAGAAAACATAGCTCTTTTCAATCAAAATATAAAACTTTACAGGGACAAGAAGTCAATATCAATGCATACAGAAGTCAAATCCATCCTACCTTTGTGGCTTGGAATAAGTAGTCAGAAGACTTTCATGGTATGACAGCCTTTAGGACAGGGTGAAAATCTCCAGTTGTTTATAAGTCATGTGGTACTTAACAGGCACAAACAGAATCACAAATTCTGTATTGTTCTATAATACTGGAATTCGAATGCCTAAACTTAGCTTCATTATATACAGGGGTTGGCATAAGTAGGTTTATAGTTGTTGGTATGGAAATAGTACAGCTAATAAATAAATAGTAATACAATAATAAGCTCTGTGCTTCACATATTCACAACTGTAAACCTGCTTTTGCCCAGCCTATATTAAATAAGTTACTAGGTCCTTGAAGGAATTAGTTTCTTCACTTATAAAATTGGAATAATAATAAACCTCTATTAGGGTTTTCTATAGGTCTCAAAAGAAACAGTATATGGAAAGTGCTTAAGAAAATGCCTTCCACATGGTAAACCAGCAATAAATTTAAGTATTATCACTACTTTCATCAATAACTATATATTAGAACATTCCACAATCCGTTTGTTTTATATAACAAGTGAAGCAAGCCTTGGAAAAGTGATTTGCTCTCTTAAACTATCTCAAAATTACAACCAAAGTTCACATTAGGAATACAGATTTTTAAAAACCACTAATTGGGCAAAAAAAGTTTACTTTGGAAAGAATAGTGAGAGTCAAAATGCATATATACTTTTATCAGGCAGGTGATATGCTCTTGAAAGAACGGTGAAGAGCCAAAAACATAAAAATAAAGAAGGTGTGAAGAAGTAATTTTATTAGCTGTCTTTCGTTCCCTTCAGAGATAAATAAGAAGAATTGCTTTGCTCTGGGAATGTTAAGTCATTCCCCCAAATTCCCCTCATTCATCTTCTACATGCAAAGCCATCATGGTGTGCAACGACAGACTTGCTCCCAAAACTTTGTCTTGTTATCGTTACTGACGATCCCATGCTTCAGATTTCTGGAGGCAGGAGAAACAGAAAAAGCTATAGCACTACAAAGGCAGCCTTTGCACATCAGTCCTCTCATATAAGCCCATAAAAATGACATCATCATTAAGACAAAACAAAAAAGACTAAGGACAGAAGAATCAAGGCAATCATGTCTCAAGAGGTTAACGATTAGATCCCCTTTTTAAAAAAAAAAAAAAACAGCTTCAATATTTTTTCAATTCCACTTAGATGAATATAAACAATGAGGACTGTTTGTTAAGAATTTTCATGACTTCAATGGACGTTTGTGTAAATTGAAATGTTGAAAAGAGCCTGCAATAGGATTTCAAGCACAAGTACTTTGTATTCTTACATTTCAGGGAAAGCTGATTTAAGCATTTACCGATGTGACGAGCGCTGAGATAGAGGCCATATTCATGGGCTGCTCTTGTTTCTCGGAAGGGACCTGATGTGTCTGGGTGACTCCAGAGACTGGCAGCATCACTGCTCCGCGGTGCCAAAGTCATGGCATGCATTAATAAGTCACCAGCCACTTTCATGTGCTTGTCATAACCTTTGTGTCACGATTTCAGTGACGAGAGAATGTAAGACGATGGACTTCATGGAGAGAATGTCACAGCAAGCCCGTCAAGGACTGGCAGGCCCAAATTTGACCTGCTGTCTGCTTTTCTCACTGTCCCCTCAGAAGCGTGTGTCTGTCTCACTCCGTCAAGTTCTCAAACACAGTGCCTAATTTGGGAAGGGTTTGAACACAGTCAAGTTGTTGCCAGCCTGGCCAGGGGGCATCCGGGCTTTCTGGTAAGGATACTAATTTGGAAAGCCAAACTTAGACCATTATGTCTCTAGGAAATCAGAATTTAAACTTTGCCTTTAAAGTTGTAAAATTAAGACATCTTAACAAGCGCCCCACGTCAGTTAGGTCTCTATAGTACCTGCATTCCTGTGTCAGACCGGGATGATCTGAGGATGGCTAATGGGGTCACCACGGACCCTTAAGTCACACATTCATAAATAATATCAGAGTTAAGAGCCCACTATATAGCATTTTGGTACAAAGGAATATTAATTGAATAACTCTTACTATGAATACCATTAATGGAAGCTCTATGCAAACATTAACAGGTACCAACCACAAAAGAAATTTCAAAATATAAAAAAAGAAACAAATAATTCATATATGTGCATGTAGTTAATATTGCTTATTTGGAGATCTGGAGTTAGAGTTAAAATTCAGGGTAATGTTATTAAGCCTCTTTTAGGCATAAGCATACACACACACACACACACACACACACACACATATATGAATCCATGCTTTAAAATAAAGTTTTATTTAGAGTCTAAAAAGAAATTAAAGATAACTTCATCAAGCCATGGCATACAGAGAAAGGGATCATCTATTGCCTACTTCTCTGAGGCTGCACAACACCATGCAAAGCCAACATACTTTCAGAGTAATTTCTAATCTCTTTATAGTCTCTACAATGGAGTAGCCCTATATTTGAGCTTTTTCCTTCAAAAAAAGCAAAATAACTAATTTGCTTGAAAAAATTCAAGACCACTTGTCTGGATAATCTCTTACCTAATCATATCACATTTGTACAATTTAACAAATTATAAAATTTAACACGAAACATTATTTAAGCCTTGTGTCAGCAAAATTTAAAATGTATACATGCACATGGATACAATGATGGATACATATATATCGGTATTTATAGCTTAATTTAATTATTTAGTAAATAAAAAATGACTATGAAAAAATAGAACAGTATAGATTTCTCTTCAAATTGCACGTTTCCCCATGTTTCAGGCTCAGTTTAGGTGAGCCATCACCTCCACACAGCATCTGTGTCTAAGGACGCAGATTTCTTCTGACTTTTGTTCTGTCACTCCATTATGCCTGCCTACATAGGGACAATAGCTGATTTACTCTACTGAAGCTGATTTACTCTATCCATAGAAGAAAGGAGGAAGTGAGGAAGTAAAGAGGGAGACCTGACTGCTGCTAAGTGTCCCCGAGTGAGAACTTAAGCACCCTGTGGAAACAGACAGGGTGCTGGGAAATGTAGTCTCCAGAGGGACTTCCGGGGACCCTTCTAATACCTGTACGGAAAGGGTGCAGTGTGAGAATGGATACTCGGGTAAATTAGCAAGCTTTGCCTCATTGATGCATTTTTTAATTCTAAACTTCCATAACCAATGTCACCTTAGGGAAATCCACCAGTACTCTGAAATTGAACTTGCTTTGTCAGTCAGAGCCATTGCAAGTCCCTGCCCACTGCACACACTCCCCAGGCTATGTTGGGAGCAGAAGACAGCAACAAGGTCAAGCATAGTTGTGAGTGGAAATGGCCAATGGCATTCTCCTTTCTGAACATTATGTGGCAAACAGAGATCTCAAGATGATTTATATTTAGCAGTGGAATGTAGCTTTGTGACAGAAAGGTATATTTGACAAAATCACAGAAAATATTAAATCACAGCTCAATAATATGAAAATGTTATTTAATTTTTACTTAACAAGAGTCTTACTTAATTCACACAAGACCAACATCACCATCGAGTACAATGAAAACTTTCAAATGTGATCATTTCTGACTTATTCTGGATACAAGAGTCTATATCTGCTGTCATTAAAAATAAGTGGAATCCATGGGTTGCGTAGCTATGACTTCAATTAATGAAGTTTAAAATTTGTAACTCAGTTTCTGACAATCTTTAGGTTTGAGACATGAACATCCTACCCAGTTAATTTTCATGAATGTTAATAACAATTGTCAAATAATTTGTAAATGCTAGGTTTAACTACCAAGGAAATAAAATTTGCTTTCTAGAGAAGAGTCCCAATTCTTAAAATTGTATTTAGCATAGACTAAGGGTGGGATTAAAGGAAGGTTATATATTTGTCCACAAATCAGATGGCACGATGCTTGCAGAAATGCATAGTATAGTGAACAAATAATCAAGAATCAAAATTCCATTTACTTACTCAATAAATACTCATAATGTCCATTGCATTCATTCTTCATTCAGGGTATTATGATAGAAGGAATTCAATAGAGGAAATAAAATTCTTTTTGCCCTAATAAAATTTAAATTCTAGAAGGAAATACAGGTAATAAATATATAAGTATAATTCTGATGAGTTTCATGAAAGGAGATGCAGAAATATCATTCACTGGGGCACCGAATCTGCTCTGGGGAGATTACTGATGTGACATCTCAGTCAATACAAAAAGAATAATGTAGCCTTAAGTATATGAAGATGTAGTGATGGGGAAGAGGAGTTCCAGGAAGAAGCAGTTTCCTGTTCTAATGGCGGATATAGGAGAGAAAGCGTGTGTAGAACTAATTGAAGTGACTCTCATTTGTCTGAAACATAAGTCCACATGGAAGTAGAGAGCAATGAGATAAAGCTCAAGAGATGGGCAGAGACAATGCTTTACAAAGACTTGTTATTTATATTAACCATTTATAACTTTTTATGAATGGCAATAGGAATTAGGAAGAATGGCCAAGAGACTAGTCTATCACTAGTCTAGGCAATAAAGGGCAGTGGCTGTCTGGTCGATAGTAATGGCAATGGTGGTAAAAAGAAGGAGACAGCGGAGAGAAGGTTTTGGACCAATAAACTGTAGTGATGGACTGAGGCAGGAGCCTTTTCTGGAAAAGTAATGATTTTTAATAATTGGTACTGGTATCAAGAATAAAAACAGTCTGAAAATTGTAAGGTATAACATAAAAGAATTTTAATTACTAGGTAATATAAGCAAATTAATTTCAATAGAAATGACTAAAAAGTACAGTGAATATAATAGTCGAGGACTATGAGAGTGATATTATGTGTCCTAGTAACAGATTGTTAGTGAATGAAATTAAGTGGATTTTATTAGATTATAAATAGAACATTTTTTTGTCTAAAAATTTTTTTCTTTAGCCCAAATAATCTCTAGATATGCTCAAGAAAAGGTAAGGTGAAAAGTTAAAGTCTCAGGTTCTATTGAAATGCTTGAAATATTTGGAACCATGGTTCTTATAACAAGAAAATAACGAGGCACGTGGGTACTTCGTAAGGAGGAAACACCTACTGGAGTTACAAGACCTATATTTATATCTTTGTTTTACTCTTTACTTAAATTTTGTGAACTGCAGAGTTTTCATTTAAAAAATAGATTATAAATACTTCAATCACTGTACAAACTATTTGCGAAGAATAAAAGAAAATGAGATTAGAGATTGTATTACAATGTCCAAAGCGGCTTAGTTGCTATTTAGAATTCGGTCATGTAAATAAAGAACATGATTATCATATGATTCAAGTAGAGAATTTTTTTTTAAAAAAGACACCTGCAACATCATAAATTCATTTCAGAGCACATGAGAGCAAAGAAAAAGGTCACATCCACTAGGCCCCGGATGATGCATCCTGGAGAAAGTCACACTGGCATCAAAGAGGACTATTCACTTCCATCTGTGACACCGACAGAAAGGAGGAAGACACAAGGAGAGTATAACAATGTCAACATAGTGGAGGTGCATAATTCAAAACGAGATATTAAAAAGCTACATGAATGTCTTTGAAATAGTGAAACTCTTTGAAAACCCAGGAAGTTCATAGGCAAATGAGAGCTCTGGAAATCTCACATACTATGTAAAAAATGAAGCATAAAGTGAGTTTCCATAAGTTAAAGTTGTCAATTGAACTAGTCTTCCGTTTTCATAAAAATTTATAAACTTAATAAATAAAACTGACTTGCTTCTCTAAAAAGATGACTTGTTCATGTAATCAGTATTTTAAATGAATTTCCCCCATTTGACTTAATGGCTCACACTGGTCTTTTTTTCTATGCACTATATCGTTGGCTTTCTCAGGCTGGCAGTCATAGAAGTTAAGAGTTTAAGTAACTAACCTTTCTCAAAACTGCTGTAGTTCCATGCAAGATCTAACGCTCCATCACAGACAAGCAGCCGTGCATGAGCAACGCATGACGCATGTCTGCAATATACACAAGCATGAGTGAAATTAGCTTTCCTTTCTCACAGGAGTCATTAAATGGGAGATGTGAACAATATAAATTACTTCTTGTCATCTTCTTAGATTTGATCTTGAAGGATCCGCTTATAAAATGTTGGCGACATGAAAAAGAACTGGCGATCTGATACCCACTTATGATCGATTTGAAATTTTGTTCAATTTTATATTCACACTACTTTCTGATGGTCTCTCTTTTCAAAATGGGATTCCTTTGATAGTCAGGCATCTTATATCTTATTTCTTCAGGCTAAGATCTCTATTTTCACTGCTTCCTTAGGAAAATTAGAATTTCTCTCTTCCACAATATTAAGTAGAGGTTTTTTTAAAGTGCTTATGACTTGGCAAAAAAAATGCATTAGCTGTGAAAACTGACAAGATTTTTGTGCTTGTGGTGCCTGTGAGAAGCAGCAAACCCTCTATTACTAGCATATTGCTTTTTATTATAAAATATGACTCCCATTAGTTTTGGGCTACAGCCAACTCTCTCCTCATAGTTTAAAAAGGAGTTACCTTGACAAGATGTGACTTAAATCACATCTTGATCTATATTATGAACACAAAAGAACTCTTTCTGCATTAAAGTGACAATAAGAGTCTGATTTATAATCCTAAAGCAAAGAAATTCAGAGTTAAATAAATCAAATGACTTAGCACTTGTCCCCGGGTTTTTTTCTTGTAAGGGTGTAAAATCTACGAGCAAAAAGAATAAATGTGATACCAAATATTCCATCTGTAAATGCACAGCATTATGTAGGTTTATTAAGCATGTACTTTCAGTTTTTGTGAATTTCAAAAAGATAATTAGAAATAAGACAACTGTCTCCTCAAAACTATAATGTAATTTGTTGTGTTCTTAGACCCATAAGAACTGTGCGCTTTTTTCCTTTTTTTTAAAATTTGAAGCATGATACAGGTTTACAGCTAGTTCACATATTTCATAATCTCAAACACCCTAAGAAAAATTTATTTCTTGTCAACTTAGAGTTAAGCCACCTAGTATTTATCTGAAGCCCCCAAGCCTAATAACTCTACAGTATGTAAAACAAAACATCTCCACAGAGAATATACAGCCCAAGCAAAAAGAGACAACCACTTATTCATTTAAAAACCTATGTAATCAGTATCAAGAACTACTCTGAATGCAGGAAAATTAGACAAAATGCATGCTGCCGTGGAGCTTACTTTATGGACAGCTCTCACATATACACAAATATAAGACAATTATCTAAGTTATCTTGTGACCTGGAGGGTAGATCAGACAACGGAAGGTACAGATGGGGCCAGGATGTTGCGGGAGTACTTTTGGAAAAAAAAAACAACAACACATTAAACTGTATTTTGAGGGTGAATGAGGAGGTGCAGTGCTGTCACTAGAAGGAACACCATGACGGGAAGCCTAACTTGAAGACGTCTGAGCTGGCAGGCTCACAAGAAGAGCAATTCAGTGGGGATGGAGAAGACATGTGGGAGAGTCTTAGGCATGTGTTTGGGATATCCAGGGTAAGCGTTTCTCAGACATGGATTTGAAAACATCATTCAAGACTTAGGATGCAAATGGAACTTCCTTATGACCCAGTGATTTCTCTTCTGGGTGTGTACCCAAAGAAATCAAAACATTAATTCAAAAGAATATAGGCACCCCTATATTCATTGTAGCATTATTTATAATGATCAAGCTATGGAAGCAGCCCAAGTGTCCATTAGTAGATGAATGGATAAAAAAGCTGTGAAACAGTTACACAATGGAGTACTACTCAGCCATTAAAGAATGAAACCTTACCATTTACAGCAGGATAGGTGGACCTAAAGGGTATCATGCTAAGTGAAATAAGTCAGTCAGAAAAAGACAGATACCATACTTATATGTGGAATCTAAAGAACAAAATTAACAAACTAACAAGACAGAAACAAACTCATAGACACAGAGAACAGACTGATAGTTTCCAGAGCGGACAGGATTGGAGGGTTGGGTTAAAAAATTGAAGGAATTAAAAAGTACAAATAGGTAGTTACAGAATAGCCATGGAGGTATAAATTACAGCATAAGGAAGATAGTTAATAATATTATAATAACTATGTATGGTGCTAAGTGGATACTGGAAATATTAGGGGGTAATACTTTGTTAAGTTTCTGATAGTCTAACCACTATGCTGTATACCTGAAACTAATACAAAATAATATTAAATGTAAACTTTAATTGAAAACAATAAAACAAGATTTAGGATGAGATTTCTCTGTGAAGACAACCCAATGAAAAATGATGATCATGCACAGCTTGACAACTCCACCCACCCCCCGAAGGGATGTCCTATAACCTGAAGCAAAAATAAAACTCCACCCACATTTTCTTTTTGATCTCAAATGCTCCCCAATAGTTATAACGTACACATGGATAATGGTCAAAGAGTGAACTAACTAGAAATAATTTAAAAGAATCCTGCAAACTAAATTCCATACTTTTGAAGTTCACATGCGAATAAACTTTACATATTAACAAAATCAGCAAATATTTTTGCAAAATGTTTAACACTAACATGTATTAAAGGCTGAGAAGTGTTTAGAGGATGATTCTTTGGATAGCACTTTCCTAGAAATTCAATTCTGTTTCATAAACAATATATTTTAATTATTAATAACGTTTGTGTGCTTTACTAAAATTAACATGTTAGTATTAGAATTAACCATTTTTTAACACTACTCAGCCTTTTTATATTATGTGAAACCTAATATAATAAATTTATTCTAAATTACCAAGATACATTGGGTTGTATATACAGGGTCCAGAAGAAGTAAAGCCTGCTTGAGTGTGGTTGGTAGAGTAATAATATGGGTGTAATAATTTACAGTTTTAATTTGAATGTTTCACTTAAAATGTCATATAGTGTGGTTGACTATGTTGTCATTATGTTACAGAATCACCTGCTTATGATTTTGTAAGTGGTGCAGCCACTGTGGAAAACAGTATGTAATTTATTTACATGATGGAATACTATGCAGCACAAAGAAAGAAGGAGCTCCTACCCCTCATGACAGCAGCAATGGAAATAGAGAGCATTATGCTAAGTGAAATAAGCCAGGCAGTGAAGGACAAATATCATATGATCTCACCTTTAAGTGGATCCTAATCAACAAAACAAACAAACAAGCAAGCAAAATAGAACTAGAGAAATGGAAATAAAGAACAAACTGACAGTGACCAGAGGGGAAGGAGAAGGGGGATAACGGGAGAAAGAAGGGGAAGAGGCAAGTCAAGGAAGATGAACAGAGGACTTACGGGCACGGACAGTGGGGTGGAGACTGACTGTGGGAGTGGGAGGGACGGGGCAGGGGAGAGCATTGGAAAAAAGGCAGGACAACTGTACCCAAACAACAATAAAAAACAAACTATTAAAAAAAGATTTTGTAATAAATAAGGGGTGTTATTTTTTTCCAGACCCTCTGTTTACACACACAAAATTGAAATTAGGCCTTTATTTTGCTACTGTATAGTTTTTCTTCCATGAAAATACGTTAAAGTTAATTTAAAATTGGAAAGAAACGATCAGTAGGCCTTTATACTGCTGCTACCAAGGAGAATATACATTTTAATTAACATAGAACAAAGGAACTAATTACTATTGGGCCCAAATTATCATTGCAGGAATTAGGACAAATTTTGGGTTGACTTGTTTTTAAACAACATACAAAAGCACTTGTCATGTTTACATAAATTCAATAGTTTTTATTTAAGTTATTCTAAGATAAAGGAACAAATGAGGCAGACGATAATTTTTAGACAATGAAACTTTATTTCAGATTTTAGTCACTATTTCCCAGAGCTTTAGTCAGAACACTTGTGCCATGATGGTGGCCATAAGAGAATAGCTTTAACCAAGAACGGTCCCAAATGGTAAACCTTCTTTCCACCATTAAATTTTTACCACAACCCAGTGAAGCAATCTGCCTTGTTTCATACTACAACACTTAAGCATTATGAAGATAAAACATGGACAAATATATACAAATAGACAAATTACTTCTCCCAAACAAGTAATAATAACTATAATATCATGATTATATTCCACTATATTTCAGAAATATACTCCCTAGTGCTATATAAGAAAATGAAGGACTATGCTTTAGATCAATGTTGCTTTTGTTTTGTTTTTTTTTTAGTTTATCACAATTTGAACTGAATCTGTAAGCCATCAGCTTAATTGACTAATAGTCCATTAATTATGTGTCAAATAGTTCAACAAAAATGGTTACTTGACTTCATATAGCAAATATTGAGTTGATTGATAGGGAGGCAATTGCTTAAGTTCATCAAAAAGATTTAACATTTACTTCTTTTTTTTTAATTTTATTTTATTTATTTTTAGACAGAAGGGAACGGAGGGAGAAAGATCGGGAGAGAAACATCAATGTGTGGTTGCCTCTCATGTGGCCACCACTGGGGACCTGGCCTGCAATCCAGGCATGTGCCCTGACTGGGAATCGAACCGGCCACCCTTTGGTTCGCAGCCCGTGCTCAACCCACTGAGCTACACCAGCCAGGGCTAACATTTACTTTTTTATGGGAGAAAAAATGCACAATCCCAAATATTTTTAATAAATGGAAATTTATGAAAAACATTAGGTTTAAAGTAGAAGGTGAGTTTGAAACCAAGTTTTAACACTTCAAGCTACTTGTCTTCTGCTTGGCTGTTTAGTTATTTGTAAAATGAGGTCAGCATGATCGGATTTTTATCCCACGAGAAGTTTAAAAGATGAATGTGATGATAGATTCCAAGTTTTCTTAGAAATCACATCCTAATATATTTGCATTGGAGGCTATTGCAGTTGGCTAAAAAATACAAATAATTCTAAGCACTGCAAATTATGCAGCCATCAAATTTCCACCATCATAAGTCACACGTTATTTTGGATATTTTCCTATGATCCTCTGTTTTCCAACCTTCCCAACACAGCATAGGCTCAGTGGCAGGACACTAACAAACTTCCCCGCTGCCCAGCTGCCAACTGGATCAAGCCTAGAGGAACAACAGCAAGAGATTGGAGAGAGACACAAGGTCACGGTCCAATCCCCACAGCTCTTCATGAAGTTTCACTGCCCAACCATGTGCCTCAGTCAATGATCACAGGCCTTGTCAAGGTATCATCTCTCCTGACCCCTGTAACTTCATCTCCTCCATCTTTTTTTAAGTTTAAGGGTAATAACAGTGGCCCATGTAACTATACAATACCCTTTGATTCTGCTATTCCTTGCTACATCTTTGTAAATACTTTACTAAACTCTTTTCAAATTCCTAACTTGCAATGGAATTCATTCTGTACTGGAGACCTGACAGAGAGAAAACCTTACCACTTGGAAATAATCCAGAACTGCAAAGTATGACATCCGGGTCATGGTTGTTGTTGTTGTTTTCCAATGGGTAAGTAGCAATTTGCTTAATTCCACCCCCCATCTCTTACACAGTCCACTTTAAAAGTTATAAGATGCGCTTTTAGGTCAGAGGTTTCTTTCAGGCTGCACAGTGGACCCAATAAAGCTAACCGACATACACTCAAAGTCAATCCATATGGCCTGCAAATAAAAAAAAAAATAAATGATAGAGTTCAGTGAAGAAATCCACAATATTGCTCGACAAGCTCTCATTGCCAGTTTTTGCAAATCTTTGGTGCTAATTTTGTGAGAGATCAGGAAACCAACACATAGGACAACGGAAACATCGCCACGAGAGCCTTGGTTCCAGTCTTTGGAGCACAGTCAAACCCGAGGCAGCCAGAGGTTGTGTCCCAGGGAAATGGGAGCTCCCTGAAATTTCTTCTTTTCCACTGAACTGGGAGGTGGGCTGCAGAGGTCAGTAGTTTGAGAAAATAAATGAAAACATGAATTCCACAGTCCTGATTCCATAGCTACTCATATTTCTATGGGAAATATGGTAATACATTTTTAAAGGCTTTAAAAATGCCCCTTGTAATGCTTATAATGCATCCCCATTGGAAAAAGTAACGGACTATGTCTGCCATCTGCCTGAAAGACTATGCAAGATAAGGGATGACTGGACACTTGGATGGAAAATCAAAAAATGGATTTCTAAATGTGTCACTGTTCATACTGCCAAAGTTTCTCCCAAAGTTTTGTGGAGAAAAGAAAGCCATCACCATTCCTGTGCATGAGACGTAGGAGTAAAGAGAATCAACGTGAACTCATCTTTGGTCCTATCCCAAAGAGTGGCCTGGAAGGTGGGATAGGTCCCACGGGACAGAAGCCACAATGCAGACATTTGCAAATGATGATATTCCTGATCCTGAAAAATCTGCAAAAATAACCTGAGCTCATGGAATAATTTTGTTAGGGCAAGTTTATAATCTTAGCATTAAAAAAAATACACATGCACACAATTCCAAAAGAGCAGAATAATTCTAACATGCCCAAAAACATGTTAAATTTTGAATAAATAAGTACCATAGTAAATAAAAGATTTTATCTTAAAAATAAAGATCGGTCCATGGAAGGGCACAAATGGAGGAGTTGAACCTCTTAAGATACGGAGAAAAAGTCCAGATGAACAAAAAAATAGAGAAACCTATACAGTAAGAACTTTGTAGGCAGGGCATACAGCTGAGCTGGGCCAAAAGGGGAAACATGAGATGACTGAACCTCATGTTCAAGGTTGCGTATTTCTGAGACTTGCTTTGGAGGGTGTTATTCACACACTCTGCATTCAACTGCAGCTCCTAGTGGTCAAAATATTAGCATGCAAGAAAACAAAATCACGTATGATCCCGAGACCTCTGTATTCTATGGGAAATATTGTAATACATTTTTGTCAGGTTTTATTTTAACATATTTTTACTTGTTTGAATGTGATATAGCAAAGAGATAATCACATTAGGAAGTGATTTTGAGAAAGTAATGCTATCCACACCTACACTACTCTCTGATGTTGAGAAGTTATATACTAGACTATAATGAGTGGAGTTACTTCAAAACAGAATACATACTTTGAAGTGTTTTGTGTATAAGAGTTGGCACTGATATGGATAGTTCCAAATCATGGTTCTATGTTAGATGTTATTCACAGTTTAAAATTACTCTAAATCTAAAACCAAAATGCGACATATGCCTTTCTTAGGGAAGAAACCAGAGTTTGAGTCTGATCTCTATTCATCAAAATTTCCTTCATTGCCTCTATGCTTTGCAAGCCAAATATAAGGACAGTGGGCAGAGAGGGGTAGTCCTGTATCTTTATATAGCTCTAAAATCTAAGCATTAAAATATCTTCCCAAAGCATCTAATTGAATCCTAAAGAGTAGCTTCCAAACTGAGCCAATCTAAATCATTAAAAATAAAGCCCTTCATCTGTTTTTCTCCTTGGACAAGAAAACAGTATGGTACGATGGAGAATGGGAATCTAAAATCAAATCTGTGGAAGACGTCTCTGAGAACAGAAGAGATCCATCTATAGAAAATCTTCTTTTCTTTTAAATCTAAACTATACCAGGGATTCTGAAAGTTTTCTCAAAGAATGTAACTTAACTTTATAATTACTGCTTTAATATGATGACTCATACCACTGACTGACCAACTTTCTTTTTATGCAAGGAGAGCACCCCACAACTCACGAAGTGACAGGTATTGACATAGTCACTAGAAACAATTTAAAGTCCTGAAATTACATAAATAAGGAAGCAACTCAGGAATGAATTAGAGCCACAAATGTAACTGATGAAATGATAGTGGAAGGTGTTGCTATTTTGATTTAAGTTATTTCATTCCATGACAGTTTTTACAAGAGCCAAGAAAACTCATTAAAATTTTGATGTTATTGTTAATCATTTTTCTCTTTGAACACATATATTTTTAGCACTTTATATTAAATTTTAAAAGAGGAAAATGTCCTAAAATTCAATTAAGAGTTTTAAATGACAGGAATTCACTGATCTACATCTATGAACAGTGACAAATATTTCATAGAAAATAATGAATATATAATTTTTTAGTTCATGTGCAAGGAAAGTAACTTTATTAGCAAGAACGATTTTGGTGAAATTCAATTTTCATTGTAGTTCCTATGGTATTTGTTGATATAAGTATAAATTAGTTCATTTTATTTAAAATTCTTGGCCATGAAATTGTGCTTTTAATATGTTTCTATGATGATTGAAAAAACTGTCATACCCACATAGTTCATGCATGATTGACATTAATGCTTTTCCTGCTTAATGAGAGCTTTGGATTAAATGTGTGTGAGGTAGCTTCTAATGAAACAACCCAAAATAAGAGTTGATCATAGCGGAGTGAATTTTGTTAAAATATCCAAGATTTTGCTTTCCAAAAGTTATTTGAAGACATATAATTTAATAAGCTTAGGTCAAGTACAAAGTGGAAAGGAATAGAAAACAGAAAAGAACTTTCTCACCCTGTGTTGGCTGGGCATTCTCAATGCCATGCACCATATTAGTTCTGGTTTGTTGGAATGTTGCCTTCTAATCATCTCTTATATGGTGTCTCTTCATTAAGAAAATGTTATTTTTTATTGCAAGTATATCAGAAGTATATCATACTATGTCTTTAAATTTATCTTGGTGTCACAGTACTTGGCAGAATGAGGCATTTTTAAAAGGAAAGAAAGAGGAAGAGGACTAGAATGTAGTATGGACATTGTATCCACTGGTTTGCATACGTAGCCTGATGTAATTATTCAACTGATAAAAGTATTTTCTCTTGGATGTATTTATTCCCAAAGTTGTAGGGCAATTGAAAAAATGGCAGATTCTAACCCTCTAGTCTTTATTTTGTTTCAATAACAAATTCAGGTGGCCCCCTACTCACTTTTCATTCATTCAATAATCATCTAGTGAAGACCTACTTTAAAGCAAGCATTTTGCAAGATACTTAGGATTTGAAAAATGAAAGTACTTCTGTATCCATGGTCTGGTTGCCTAGGCAGATGTAGTAATATTAACCAAAGAGGGAAATGTAAGGAAGGGATTGAAATGACAAAGGAAGTTATTTTTCTTTGATTTTGTACTAGATTATAACAAAATTTTTTTTCTGGATAGATAAAAAAGGTATAATAAATTAAACATAGTTTAGGAGGAGAATAATATATTTTTCTTGAGTTTGTTTCTTGAATTTGTTTCATAAAGACTTAACTATGAAGAGAATTATGTATTTTCCTTTGTTTCTTATAAATTTTTGTGATTTTAACTGAATCTGAAACCAAAAATCCACATATTATAGATAAATAGTTTACTTGACCCTATTCCAAATCAATTTACATTTCCACCATGAAAGATATAGTCCCCCAAAGACACTTCCGATTTTGTTCTCTCATCTTACATAATTTCAATCGGCACTGTCAAATTCTAGACCTCAGGGGAAAACATTAATTTATTCTATCCAGGCTTAGAATTTCTTTCTCTCAAAGTTAGCTAGATAGAGAAGACTTAGTAAAACCATTTAAGTGTTCTAGGTAATATCCATAAAATGGATGAGGTTCATGTTAAACTAAATTCATTTCCTTTAATTTTACTTGGTTACTGGTGTTAAAAAGTTTTAAGTGTGTGGCATAAGGAGGAATTTGCACATATGCACACCCACTTTAACAACACTCCGACCAAGGATTCCGTTACCCCATAAGATTTCCTTGGGTCCCTTCTCAATCCATATATCCTCCAGGGAAACCACAGTTTTAAATTTTATTACAAATGGTTAATTTTTCCCAGCCTTGAACTTCATATGACTTAAAACAATACAAGTTCCCTTTAGTCTTGGCTTACCTTTTCACTCATTGTAATTAACATTGGTTGAATTTCTCCATGTGTATTTATGATTAGCAAATATTGCCAAAGAGTGTTCTGAAGTGATTGCACCTATTTATACTCCCTCCAGGGGAAGGGGATGTTCCACCTACTCCTCAAGCTTGGCAAAACTTTGTATTATCTCTCTTTTTACTTTTCCCCATTTGGATGAATGTAGCGCTCTCACAGTGTGCCTTAATCTGCCTGTCCCTAATGATTAATATTGTTGGGCCCCATTATGTTTGCTTATTGATCTGGTTTGGATATGCTCTCTTGTGAAGTGAATTCAACAGTGTGTGTGTGTGTGCATGTGCGTGTGTGTGATAGGGTGGTTTATCTCTCTTACTGATTGGTGGTAATTCTTTACACATTCTTGATATAGTTGCCAGTAATTTGTGGACTTTTTTATTCTGAATTTTGCAACTCCCTCTCTTAACTGTGTCATCTGATAAAAATCAATCTGCTTGTGGTTTTTTTTTAAGATTTTATTTATTTATTTTCAGAGAGAGGAGAAGGGAGGGAGAAAGAGCAATGTATGGTTGCCTCTCACATGGCCCTCATTGGGGACCTGGCCTGCAACCCAGGCATGTGCCCTGACTGGGAATCGAACCGGGACCCTCTGGTTCCCAATCTGCTTATGTTTTTGAAGTCCAAGTTATCCTTTATTTTTTCCTTTCATGGTGAGTGATTTTTGTGCCTGTAATTCAGACATCTGGCCATACCAAGGAAAGAAAGATAATGCCCTATGTTTTCTCCTTAAAGCTTTATTGATTTAGCATACTCGATATCAATACCATATTGATTTAGGACTGTGAATCATCTTGAATGGACTTTTGTGCATGATGTGAGGTGGAGGTCAGAGTCCCTTTTCCCAGAAGGACATCTAATTGTCCCACCGGGTGCAGGGTCTCGCCACGTTTTTCTTTGCACCTGCCCCAGCAAGTTCCCCCCACCCCCAGCCTTTACCTCTTGTCTATAGGAGGTGAAGAATGAAGACTTAGATTCAATCTTCAATCATCCGCTTACTGGCTACGTGATTTTAAACAAAATAATCTACTTCCTTGCCCAGCAGTTTCTTTTGCTAAAAGAGAGGGCTTGTGACTGAAGTAAAGGGCCTCTAACGACCTTCCAGGTTTAATATTTTGTTCTTCTACATGACCTTCAATAGCAAATTGATGATGCGCAAATAACTTAAGATATGCAACTTCAGAATAGAAGGGTCCGAAATCTCACCTTGGTTTAAATAACATGCATCCCAATTCTTCATCTGAAACCCTGGGGGCCAGGTGAGTTTCATAATTTAGAATTTACCTAGTTTTGTAAGGTTAATTTGATGCATATATTGTGTATTGTATAATTCTCACAGCACTCCACACAGTAATCAAACCTTAATATATATGCAGAGAAATGTATGAAGACAGATAAACACTGTAAATAATATCAGTTTGAGAAAGGTTATATTTAAAAATTGGTTTCAAAAATACTTGTGGTTTTCATACTTTTGGATTTCAGCATTGTGGACAATGATTTATGGACCTCTAGTATTATTGGGGCAAGTTACATTTAACAGAATAATGTTATTAAAAATATTAGTTTGTTCTATGCACTATCTTAACTAATATTCTTCTAACTTACAGTGAAAAGTTGTGACAATTGTGTACCAGTAAGACAGAATGTTTTCTCTTTGCCAATATAAGTGTGCATTAGCAACTACCAAACAGAAGCGATAAAAATACCTAACAATATACATACAATGACCTTTAAAATGAATAATGTAAACTGCAACAGTAATAATGAAGTCATTAGTAAATATTAGGTGTGCAATGCATATCAATAACGTTATAATATTTACACTCATGCATATATTTAAAAATCTCTGTCCGTTTCAGCACAGAAATAGTAAATAGTTTCCGAGCCAACACTGTCTTCCTCTCACTTAGAGAGTTCCACCCCAGGACTTTCTGGTTTGCACCCCCACCCCGCCCCCTCCCCCGGGCCGCGCCACCTGCTCTGGCGGAGATGACTGTCAGTCACCTTCTCCCAAGACCCGTATGTGCAAACGTTCCAACCCAACCTTGGAAAAGGATATACTCATGTTTAATTACTCCTAAACGTTGGGCATATTAAGGACCTAGCCTTTGCTACTAACTATGAATTGTTATTTTAGATACACGAGAAATAAAACAATTTTTAAAAAACTGTTTAAAACCCTACCCAGGGGAGCACTGCAGGAGTCAGAGCGAACGCAGGGGTCCGGCTTTGGCCCTCGGTCATCCCCGCGCTGGTTCCTTGGAGATCACAGCACATAAAAGTGCGGATCATTTGGCAGTTGGATCAATCCCATTTCCCTTTCACTTTGCTGTGGCTGCTATGAAGCTAAGCTAACTCTAAATAAACAATGTATCTTCTGTAGAATTTTGATGATATATAAAACCACGTTGGTCTTCATAAGATCGGTATATAAAAGAGCTAAAGATGTTACAGAAATAAGAGTTTACCATCTATCTGGTATGAAATCAGGGTAAGAATAATTATTAAATATCAGGTCTTATAACAATTATGCTTTTTAAAATACTAGCTATTAAATACGTAGAGCTAATTCTTATTAAACAAAGAGTATTTTGTTCCTAAAAATGTCTTAATATAGAGAATTTCAAAGTAAACATCTATGAACTGTAGTATCCTTAGTTTTCAGAATAAAATTTAATAGTAAGGCAAGCTTTAACTGTATTCTTTTTATTCCTTTCAGGAAAAGATTCTAAGTCAGAATGAAAGAAAATTTTAAAAAACTTAATGACTTTCCTAGAAATGCAGTATACTACCTAAATATGATTAGAAATTAGATATTATTTTAAAATCAAGATACATTTTAAAAATAAATTACGCATATTTATCTTCCAGTGACCCAAATCATACAAAATAAAAAGTTACTTATTCAAATCAGAAAATCACAAGTTGAGGGCTTAATTGATTACCTGTCTCAGACTATATCAAAGAATTTAGTAAACTCTACTACACCAAAGAGGGAATGAGTGAAGAACATTTCCTTAAGTCCAGATTTGGTTATGTGAACAGTTTCCTTAGACTTGAGCTTGCTACACGTTAAAACAGACTGTTGTTCTTAAAAATATTCTTAAAATTATTCTCACCTAGCTGAGATAATGTAATTCTCAGTGAAGGAAGAAACCAACTAAGTTTCTTAGGATCTAATTCTGTAGGACTACAAGTCCATTTAGCCTTCAGATTTTTACACCACAGCATTGCATCAATGCTACATCTAAAAATCCGAGAAGTATGCCCTGGCCGGCACGGCTTAGTGGGTTGAGCATCATCTGGCAAAGCCAAAGGTCTTTGGTTCGATTCCCAGTGAGGGCACAACCCTGGGCTGCAGACAAGTCCATGTGAGAGGCAACTGAGAGCAATTCTCTCACATGTCAGTGTTTCTCTCCCTCTCTTTCTCCGGCCCTCACCCTCTCTCTAAAATCAAATAGGTAAAATATTTAAAAATCTGAGAAAGTATATTGATAAATGAATAACCTTTCATTTTCCTTGGACTGGCAATAATATCACAGACTTGACAACAGTGGTACTTGACACAGTCTTTTATTTAGCATACAAATATACCTGCTATAATACTTAGAATACTAATGATATCAATAAAGTTTTTTTGCTTAGAGAAGATATATTTGGTATAAAAAAGTGTTAAAGGTCAATCTCCTAAAAGTAATGTGTTCAACAATGGATTCACCATGAAATTTTCCAGAAGAAATAAGTATTGAAAGTTTTCTGTATACCGTTCCTCAAACAAGGAGGATAAAAGATATTTAATGCAAGTTGAATCACTTCCTTTAACCTTAGAGATTTTTATAAAATAATATCTCTACTGAAGACAGGTTGATAATAACTTACGACTTGGAGGTCTTAGGCCAGTCTGTGATATTATTGCCAGTCCAAGGAAAATCATTATTTGAATGACGTCCAATCTCATCTTCAACACCTAATCATTTAGAAGGCCTGGATAGCACAGAGTTCAGATACTAAGAATAATCAGATTATATATGCTAGTCTTTCAATCCCCTCTTCTTAAAGAATCTAAGCTATGCTTTAAATTGATTTGCACACCCTATTAAAGAACTGAGGGTAGGCTTTATTTTATGTTTTGGTATACAGTCTTATAACAAAAACATAACAAGAATGGCAAAACTTAGAAAGGCACTATGGATGTTTTATGCTTATTATTCTATTTGGTACAGTAAGAAAAGGCATCTATGTTTTTAAAAAGTGCAAATACTGCCATTTATAATAGAAAAATATATTTTTATTTTAATTGGTCATTAAGGAAAGTTTGCAAAATTAAAGGTATGAAATCTTCTATCCAGACACTTCATTTAAAAATAATTATTAAAGTATCACTTCAAAGAACAGGTTTTCTCACTCACATATGTATATGATAGTGGCAGATGGAGAAATGTCTAATGAAACTATTGATTAAAGAACAACTTCAAGGTTAATTGAAGGAAAGATACTTAAAATACATATATCTCACCATGAATTATTTTAATATGACTACTTCCACAGGAAATTCAAGTCTCTGTCTTCTCATGTTTTTTTTTCTTAAAAAAGACGATTCTACTTTAATTGGAAATATGCACAAACCTTTTCTAAATAATAAATATCACTTCCTTTTCAAATGGAGTCACAGAATCTTGCATACTGTTTGAGTAGTTTTATACTTTTCTCAGCACTGCATTAGCCACAGGTGCTAACAAACAAAGCTATTTTATTGACTAAAGCATTTTACATAAAACTTCATGGATTTTTTAAAAATGGAAACTCATCTAAAGGATTTGCTTCCTTATTTTACAAAGTATAAATTTTCCCTGATGGCTTTCTTCTTTATGTCTTGCTTGATTGCTTTATTTGAAAGAAAGTGGAGTGCTATAAGGCACACAATTATCTTCAACGAAAAATGATGAAGATAAATTGCAACTCTATAAATAGGAATTCGTAACCACTACAGAAATCTGATTCTTGCTCAAAACAATAGTTAAGGTTGAATTGAGTTGGTAGGAAGATAATCCAAAACAAGAAAATTAAATCTGAATTCTGGTTAAATACTGTTGGAAAAAATACATAATTAAAAACAAAATCTCGCAATCCAGAAATCCTCTCCACAAAATTTGTAGACAAAGGAAAGCCTTCTATCTCTGAACAAGCATTCAGCCAGTAAGTAATAGTATCTTGGTCAACCAGCTAAGACTTTGAAAAGACAAAAAGAAATCTCACTCTTTTATGTGGCCAAGCAGATAGAGTCCA
The DNA here is from genome assembly GCA_004026765.1 of Micronycteris hirsuta. Taxonomy (NCBI): domain Eukaryota; kingdom Metazoa; phylum Chordata; class Mammalia; order Chiroptera; family Phyllostomidae; genus Micronycteris; species Micronycteris hirsuta. Next base: position 88,777 of record PVJI01002425.1, read on the forward strand.
TTACATAAAAGTTGTCAAGATAAACAATAACGAGTCCTTACATAGGCCATCTGTGTTAGCAAATTAGGTTTATCTGGGAAAAAAAATACAAACTTCTCATTTTTATGACGAGGGACAGTTTTGCCCCTTGGAGCAAGGCGACTACCGTGGATTTGGGCTCCAATTCTCCCATCAGAAGCAGAGAGACTTTGGGGCGACTTCCCTTGTTGGCATTTCAGAGAAACGGCTTGTAGGATCTTGACAAAGGCTTTCCTGGGTCATAAAGCTGAAGTAGGTCAACTGACTGAAAGGCTTACTTAGTCTCATAAAGGATTTGCCGTATGTACATTGCAGAAGGGTGAGAATGTACTGCAGTTACAAGTTTTCTAAGACAAATGCTGTGAGGAGAGAAGGGGAGGGAAGCCTCTTCCTCAATGTCAACAGTGAGAATTAAACTACTTACGCTTAATCTGTGTTTGTTCTTGCAATACAAACTACTAGGGTTAATCTAAAATAAATCATAAGAGAAAACTATTGATTTATTTCAAATTATAAAATCAAAAATTGAGAGCAAGTTTAATATCTCTCTTAATTGTTTAATAAATATATATTACATATTAAAATATACATTTCAACAGAGGCTGCTATCCCTACTCTTAAACACTGGCACAATCACTCCTTGAATTATATATCTAAACACAAATCCAAGGATCCTTTGTGGTTTATAGCCTTTCCATTGATACATTCAAGAAGACTTCCTTAAAGGGTTACGAAAAGAAAGAAGCCAGCCCTTGAAAATCCCAGTTTGCTGTATGTGAAGTTCTAGTTCATTTGAATGGACTCTAATTAGGTCTCAGATCCTGGACTGAATAGAATTCCCCAGAACGGGATTTATCCCATTGTGGTGTGCCTTGCACTTCAGAGTGAGGCTAGACTTCAGTCACGTATCAGAGTGACAAAATATTAGATCTTGACAAGTTACTTTCATTCACTTTATCGAGAAAACGGCAACCCGGGCGTTTCACTGACTTTCACACACGTTAGACTATACTAGTGGCCGTACTTTTTAGCTGACCAGTGCTTCCCTATCCTACCACTCTGCCCATTCGCAGAATCCCATTCCTGATGATACAGCTGCATCCTTACCTCTCAGACAGATTAAAACGGGGCTACAAGTTTAAGGCTCAATATGCTTAAATAATTGTATAGAGCTAAACAATAACTTCTGATTCTTGTGGTAGCAATGTTGAAGAATCTCAACTAATTTTTTTCTTTTCTTAGAATGTTCACATTCGGCACAACTCAAGCCCCAGAATTTCTCTCCAGAATATATTATTCTTTTTTGGTTTTACCTTTCAATGAATTGAGAAGTCATAGCTTCTTAAAACACATACAGATTGCCTAGCACGATTTTATTTTGTTCAGGCATATTTAATACCCCATGTTAATATTGAATACTATAGGACTTGAGCACTTATATCAAATACCACTAAAAACAACACAGATGATTTATTTAGATAAGAAGAGAGCTGAAAGGATAAAAGAAAAGAAAACAAACTGAAATGAAAATTTCAATGCACCCTTATTCCCGGGTCTTGTAATAAATAGTCAGCACACCCGTGGGCCATCGCTGGTCACAGCGCCTAAGTGAGGGTCTCCAAAGGATTTGCTCAAAGTGCTTGAGTTTGAAATGGAGGCTCTGCAATCCCTGATTACTGATGGTATAGTTTGTAACATTATTTTTATTCAACTATGACCAATGGAAAAATTAAAACAATTTTGATCACTTTAGAAATTCTAGGCTTGGCTTTTCATTTGTAACTATCAATTATTTAAAGAATAGTTTCAAATGGCTCTTGGAGCCCTTTTGGGGGAAAAATTACAGTAATTTAGGAGGCAAATGTGAATGATCTCAAATTTTTAGTTCTGTATGGAATAAAAACGCCTTATAAAACAGTCACATTGCCATCTACTGACAGTTTTTTGTAAAAGAACCAACATTTTCTCATTAGCTTAACTGTCTGACTGTGCACTTTAATGATCTATTACTTGACATGCGGCAGTAGAAAAAAGGGGGAACGCAGTGTATCGGTACTCAGTGTATCTACTTGAAGTAATCTCACCCTTCATAGAAGCCATTTCGAGCCATTCAATGTTTCACTTTAATATACTGCAATTAGATACATTTATTAATGGCATTATTGCATAGTATTTCATAGCTGGTAAAACTGTTTTCAGGAAAGTGACTGCAGAGGGTATGTTAATAAATCTGTCCTGCATGCACAGTACATAGGGACTTGCTAATAGGATTTTCATAATAACAGCATTTATCTCACAGCACATTTTATACCAATCACTGGGGACCAGCAGTGTTGTTATTACATTATGTGAAAAATGGGATTTGAGTTAAGGACATGTATTATGACCTGAAACACAAAAGCATTATGGTAGTTGAAGCACCTGTGCATTAAAGCGTTTTCATTCCTCCCCTTGTTCGACTCTGCCAGAATTGATACAAGAGACACCCAGTGCTTTTGTAAATAGATCCAGGATTCGGTTTGTACTTCCTGTGAACCAGGAGCTCTGGAGTAGAGCATCCTGATACACAGTGCATGTGACCCTGAAGACAGCAAGACTCAATTCTTCCCAAAGCTGGTGCGGTCCTCGCACATCAAAGGGAATCCGCCCCCCAACTTACTTCTATGGAGTCACGTGGCTGATTTCTCTTTCTGCCGTGTGCCAAGGCATGAAATGTCTCTCCAAATGAAAATTTAATTTTTAGAGTCTTATTTTTCACCAGAGAAAAGTCATGGGTACTCATCAGCTGTTTTAGATAATCACAAGCTATGAATGTTTTAAAAGTTAAATGCAAAAGATAAAAAATATGAAGGTTTTGGCTAAACTCATAATACCTTGCAAAATAATTAATATTTAAAACCTGAGCTTTACATCCTACATAAACAATCACAATGCAGCTCTGTTACTTTTAATACTCACAAACAGAAAGGAAAATTTTCAACATCGAAGTGTTTAGAATAGCTTAAGTATATGGACAATCAATCAAAGGGCATATCATTAGCCTATTGTTTTACAGATTTTTCTTTTTGTCCAAATCCAATCCATGAATGGAGATCCTGCAGTTGGGCAGAACTGAAACACACACACACTATTCAAGTAGGGCACACGATCACTTATTTTGTCATAACGGACTCTCCCAGGATTTATTATAAAGCAGAGTGAATTAAAGCTTCCCCTGACTGGAGATCCAAGAAAGCAGAACGCTCTGCTCTCAGAACTGTAGCTGAGTTTGAATAAGAAATCACTCAGAAGATGAAAGGCCCAATTTTCATGCCACCTTTCAACTGGGTCTAAATAAATGTTAAAGATTCTTGCTACATTTCCTTGCCTGGCAAAATAGAACGTTTCCAAATGATAATTCAGTTATAGCCACCATAATATATCAAGATTGAAAGATATTTAAGTTTTCTTTATCCTCCATGAAACACTTTTAAAAGACTGCAGAGAAACACATATAGAATTTCCATTGATAAACTATTATTTTTAAAAAGTATATGTTTATTGATGTTAGAGAGAGAGAAAGGGAGAAAGAAGAGAAACATCGATGTGAGAGAGAAACATTGGTCGGTTGCCTCCCATATGTGCCCCAACCAGGGTGACCAGGGATTGAACCTGCAACCTAGGTATGTGCCCTCACCAGGAATTGAACACCCCAATCTTTCGACATGCAGGGCGATGTTCCAGTCAACGGAGGCACCTGGCAAGGGCAATAGAATTATTATTTCCTATCATAGAAACTTGACAATGAAGTATTTATATTTGAGCTATAAGTGTTTTTCACTTTATATGGCTTGTTTCATACTATAAATGTGTATATCATTAATAAAAATATTTCAAATTTTATATAAGTGTGAAAAACAAATCAAACAACTGGAAATATAATGTAGGAAAATCTAGTGGTGACAGAGAAGTTGGAACTGGCAAGGAGGTGGGGGTGTGTTGAATTGGGCAGGAGGCAGCCTGTGAGCGTAAAAAGTAGGAGGGAGCCATGGGGATTCTGCTTCAGTTTCTCCAGCAAAATACCTTCGGACGAAGAGTACCTGCCCCACACGTATGACTACTCAGAGCTCCAAAGAATTAAATCGGAACAGCACCGGAGCCCTGCGCTTACAGACGCCTAACACCAAGTAATGGCGAATACATTTGGACAGCCGCTCCCCCCACCATCTCCAAACTCCCTGAGTTGATGGATTATTATCTGTTGTAGGAATTGTCTGACCTAATACTGATTCTCCTTGGAGGTAAAGAGTGAAGCCATTTATCTCAGTATTTGTTTAATGGAGTCAGTCATTGCTAATGGATTACAGGTGCCTGGAATTTTCCACTCTAGGACTCATCGGCCCCGCTCTCTGCAAATCGCTTTAGCACACTGGAGTGAGCACGCAGAGTCTGGCTTTCCTCTACACGCACTGGAAGACAGTGTGGCTTACCTCCTAAAGGAAAACAGACACACGGGTTGAAATGAGACTCTCTAGAAACACAAGTACTAGTTCTGCTAGGGGAAGTATTAAAACATATGAGAATGTATCAAGATTTAAAATTAGCCAAGTAATAAACTGAAAGGTAAAAGGGATGATAGTATAACAAAAAATAGATGGAATTAAGGGCCATATGGATATAGTGGAAGAATATATTAGCAAAATAGAAGATTAGAACAAGAAAATTTCTCAGAGAAAAAAATAAGAAAGATAAAAAAATTAAATGATAAATGAAGAGCTAAAGAGGCTAGGAATAAAAGTACCAATATCTGAAAAATAAGATTTATTCATTTCAAAAATAGAAGGAATATACATAAAGAATAATAATAATTTTGGGTAATAATGAACATAATTGTCCAAGATTTTTTTCTTTACAGAGGAGGTCTCAAAAGTGCTAGAGAAGATTGATTTAAAAAAAAACCACTCTCATACTTTATAAGGAAATTATACACCATCAGGGAGTGAGAAGAACTGCAATGGGAAGATTGAGCAATGAGGGAGCTGACTCTGAATGACATCAGAGCCACAGACCATGCATCAGGAATTAGGATTAATAATTGTGAAAAGAAAAATTACTGAAAACATGCAAATAAGGCCAAAGAGTACAAGAACATTGCTTATGGGGCTTACTCCAGGATTATCTTATCATTTATAAAAGGTACTTTTATTTGGCTTTCACTATTCATGAAGGACTTAGGTTCTGGAAGCTGCGCATTGACTTTTATGGTCTGGTAAGGGTGTAGACAAGGTCCGATAGAAGAGATACCGACCGCTTTTTGGTTTCACTGCTCTGCTGGGCACTGACCAGTTCTGCCCTTTTAACTGACCACAAACACCTGAACATACATGCTCTTTGAAACAGCTTTACCACATTGCTTGTTCAATCCTCAGTGTGTTAATAAATCTCTCACAAACATGCATTCTATATTTGTACGTCCGTAATAATTTCCACTTGAGAAGATTATGATTTGACATCTAAAACCTGGAAATCATATTTTACAAGTAAAGACATTTAGAGACTATTTTGTATGTCTATACAATGCACCCCTGAATAGTTTTCCTGAAAATAACTATGTTTAAGATCTGCAACTCTGGAATGAGCAAGATAAGTGTGTGGGTCCAGCTAAATCACCCAAGCTGGGTAAATTTGGTAATGGCACTAAACGTCAGTTTTCTGAACTGAAAATGGGAATATTTGCACCTTCTTCATGAAGTTGTGAAAATTATATAAAATAATCTCCATAGAGCACTTGCCATAATACACAGCTGAATAAGCACAAAATAAATGTTAGCTATTATAATTTCACTCTTGAAAACTACCAAAAGGCATATGTAGATTATCCTAAAAATCATTCATGTAAGAACATGGTCTTAGAAGACCCATCCTTGGGAGTCAGAGAGAAAACATATAGTTGTGGAAATCTCTGTGGCATTTTTATGAGACTTTTACTACACTATGCATCATTTGCTATCTAATGAAAACAATATTGAGTGTGTATTATTTATATCTGAACATTTTGAAATCATTCAGTTAACTATCTGCCAGGCATTAGAAGAAGCGTGATGTCTATTATCTTTATTTTCTGTTGGAGTTTAAAGAGCTCGTTGATGTCTTCTGCCTGTCCTAGAACAGTTTTCATTCCTTTGGTCTGCAAATCAGAAAGCTAAAAATTTAAGGATATATACTATATAATAAAGAGAATACCAAGGTTTTAGGACATGTAAACCAATCAAAATTGTAGCTCCAAAAAAGTTAAAAATTACATTGGCTTGGAGAAATTTATCATGTGGATGTTAATGTAAATAGCATAAGCTCAGATAAGCCTTATAAAAAGGTCCACATTGCACATTATTGTTTTTGAAGAATATGTGAATTCTTCATTTCTCAGCCAACACAACTGTTGTATGTCTATTCAAATGGGTTCATGACATCCCATTTAAAATGCACTGCCGTATGTGTAATTCCCTTTCTCAGTGAGTACGTGTAGGTGAGCATGTGCTTCCATTCTGCCGTGAGTAGATAATAAGATAGACAGCACAGGACGATTCACGGAGGTTGCCAGTCTGTTCCCGTTACAGTTAATCTCATACGGCAAAAGTTTCCTTCGATGCAGATGAATATTAAATGAAAGGCAGAGGAGAAGTAATCTTCCTTTGCTGCAATATACTTTTTGGCACACTGTTAGAACACACTGGTAAGCCAAATGGGCCACGTTTCAGAATCAGCAATGAGGAAACAAACCGTCTCACTACAGCGAGGTATCTCTTCAGTTCTGATGCCACCTGAAAACAGTGACCGCAGCTGGCCCATGGACTGAAGCTTCACATGGCACCCGGGACAGCAGCAGGGAGGGTGTGCTGCCTCCAGCTGGGGTCTCTTGGAAGGTCATTTTTTGAAGGCTGTAAGTATGCTCTACATCTACTTCAATAACATATACTTATATTGCTATTATATTTGAATTATAGCTCATTTGCATGTCCTCTTTTCCAAAAATGAATTTCAGATTTCAGATAGGAAAAAAGAAATTGCTTGCTGTGAAAAAAACAACAAATCTTTGGTATTTAATTGGATATATAATGATAATATCTGTAAAGCTAATAGCAAAATCCAAATATGCTTTTATTGAAAAGTTCTTTAGCACTCTCTCTTATCATCTCTCATTTTCTCTGATGTACTAGACCTAAATTGCCACTTATAATGTGTGATGAACACACAGAAACTTACATGTTGCCTTTTGTTTTATCTAGGAGCAAGTAGATTGTACAAATAAGCTTGATTGCTCTGTGATAGAAAATGTGACCATCTGTAACAATTCATATTGTGAACTTATTACATAGATAATTATTATGATTGGTGTTACAATTCAGCAATCAGAAATCTGTACGGGATCCAAGAGAACACAGCAGGATAATACTCCATCTAAATGGGCTCAGGAAAAATGCAATTTATTTGACACACTCCACAAGAGAGGCAGAATCAATTGGACATATAGTGTAATCATTTTTCTCTCCCTCAGTAGCTCGTCACCACAGCCAGCTTGAGGTGCGGGAGGGAACCTGCCTACCGAACCTTGGTTGTTGCATCTGCATAAGAACACAGCAACCCGAGGGCACGCCCAATCTATTACTTGAGCTCCCTTAGTCACGATAGGTCAGGTCTCCCTCAAGACCCACCCCTTGTAAGTATCTCTTACAGATGGAAAGATTTACTTTCTGAAGTAAACCTTTCCATCTCTCCAATCCTACCTGGGTTCAAAAGAAGCAACTGTGTAGAGATTGGACTATGTATTTCACAAGAAAAATCCAACCTCCCTCCTGAAAGCGTTTTTGTCTCTATCATATAAACGATTTTTGAAAAATCAGTGACTCTTAATATGAGAATTATAAACTTATTTAAATGTTTTCTATGCCCAATGGTTTTTAGAATTTAGAACACATGATAACTTTGTATTGCCATGCTGATAAAATCTGTAATTTTTCACTTTTTTAAAAGCCGATAGGTACTATCTCGTTATTTCACATCTGCTACATTAAATAAGATAGCACAGAAGGGAACTTGGCGGGAGGCCGAGAGGGAGTAAGCAAAGCAGTCCTAAAGACATGCAGGTGGAAAGTCGTTATCCTCAACATCTGGACCTATTTGCCAGGCAGTTGCTGTCCTGGGATAGACTCATGTTCTACTTACAAACTCCCTCGGTGGAATACAACTAATATCTTTAAAATGGAGTGTCTTCATTGCATTAAATATCAAGATTCAAAAATGTGAATCTGTCAGAAAAAGCAATTATGAAACCTATAAGATGGAGTATCATTTGTTTCCATTTCATAGAAAACTTGAAAGACAGACAAGTGTCCAGTAAAAGTTTCTGGAGCGATATTCATTTCAATATTTATTCTCTACTTTGAAGCTGTGTATTCATAATGAAATAACACTGAGACGCAAGGAGAGAACTTCGTTATTCACCAGTTTCCTCAAGTTACTTTGGGCCGGATATCTTGAAGCCTATATTCCAAGCACCATCTCATTAAAATAAAATTACAACAATAGCTCTATAATGAATCTAAGGAAATAATATTATGACTGATACATAGATACTAAAACTAATGCAGAGAGAAATTAAGATACGTGTACTAATAAGTGGAAGTCCCATGTCCCCAGCTAGCTTATCTGGTGGTGATCTACTCCAAAGCTTGACAAACTTCAATGACACCCTTATCACTTTTTGATGATCAAACTAAAATGTTCTTTTCAAGGTGGATCTTTATACTAAACACAATATTCTGCCCTCTGTTTGCTTTCCCATCCTCTCCTCAGGTTTAGATTGAGTTTGAGAAGGAATCTGAAGGTGGATCAGAAAGTGAGCTAGTAGAAACCATTTAGAAGGTCAAAGGTTTTGATTGCAGGAAATAAATTGTCTTGAAAAAACTACATTATCGTTAGCAATAAGATCACAGAGATAGAGAAGAGCAGAAAATGCTGATTCTGTATCTAGGAACCAGTCATTGTGAGAGATTACGCCATAATGAAATTTAATGCCAACCAATTTGTGGGTTTCTTAGTGTCTTCCTACTACTGAGGGAAAGGCAGTTTTGTGGGAAAATGCCACTAAACATGTGTCTGTGTATTTCAATATACACTCTATCAGTAGGGCTTTCATCTCACGGAATCACACAGCACTGTCAGTATTTGACCATTCGGAACCTACAGAAAGGAAATTTCATCTGCTTCAGCCCAGCACATTGGGAACTTATTATTTTTGCTAAAAACATTTGGGAAAAAGAAAAAGAAAAAGTTAAATTATTAGCCTAATTTATACTGAGAACACTTAAAAAAATAATTCTTCAGTATGCAAAAGTTTACTTAATGTGGCATATTTCATGTGCATACTTCGTGCTAACAGAAGACTTATATCATAGAGTCACATGTAAGTGTCTCAAGCACTTTGTGTGTGCAGATGACAATCTAGGACATATGTTACCTCAACAATTTTTTTGAGAAATTTAAGGCATAACAGCATCAAGTTTAAGAATGTAGATATTTATTCTTGAATGTTAGGTAATCCATAAATAACATCTTTCTAATAAAATGGCTCACTTTGAAAAGAATCAAGGAAAATAAAAAATGTCCAGAAAATCTGTCAATTAAAATACTGATTATTAAGTTTTTCTGTAATATTGGAGGCAGAGACCTCATCCTGTTCACCAATATAGCCCTTCCCTTCTCCCAATACCCATACTTTGTATGTAATGTGAACTTCATAGAGTTCCTGTATTGTATTTTGTGTAAAAATGTGATTCTGCTTTCAGTGATTCATGGGGGAAAGTCTAGCAATAGATAAATATTTTAACAGTATATTTGATTCTTTAAAAATCATAAACTTACACCCATTTATTTATTTACTATAGCAACAAGATCCTATTTTTACAGTGCTTTACACTTTTCTAGGACTTTGTAGTGCCCGCACCCCCTCCATCAGTCCTTGAACAGCCATGTTGTTTGCTCTGGCCAACACGACTGTAGTGGATGCAATACAAGTAGAGGAACAAAGGGAGCTTGGACTTTTGGGATATGTCCTCTGTCATCAGCCATTGCCATAACAGCAATACCAAAAAGAGGTAAGCCTAGGCTAATCCACTGTTCCTAGCAGGAAGGGGAGACATGGCTCAGAACCAAACCACAGACACATGAGCAAGCCAGCTGAGCTGCAGATGCTGGAGCAACCCTGCCAAGGTCAGCGTAGATTGGGCAGCAGCCACTGATGGCACCTGTGAAAGAGCCCAGCCAACATCAGTGGGCCTCAGGGATGTGAGCAATGGATGCTTATTGTTGTTTGTTATGGAGTATTATGGTAACAATAGGTAACTGAAGCAATGGAATACTAATGAGAAATAAAAACAACATGGTATGACTGGAAAGTCAATAATTTTCCAAGCCATGGACACCTGTATTTGAATAGACTTTACTTCATCATAATGAAAATCCTTTCTTGCTATGTCTCTAGCAATAGTGAACTCTGCTCTGAGCAGTCATGGAGTGAGCTGCTTAGGAAGGGGATTAAGGAATCCCCTGAGTAATTGGTTTAAGAGAATGGCTGTCTTCCCCCCCACCCCCAACCAGCAAAATAGGATCCAGTGAGAGCATTATCTTTTGGAGCTGAAAAACATCTTACAGAGAAAGTAATCACCACAAAATCGAAGCATGACTGCATTTCTGAGAGCTGCATTCCCAGCCATGTGGGGTAAAACAGAATGTTCATAGTAGCAAACTTGGGGTTCAGTATCTGAGGACTCTGAGCATGGGCAGACCTCAGGCAACCAGAGGCAGAAAAACTAAGCCATCACTTGACTCAAAATTCTTTAGATCACAGAGTCCAAGCTGAGAACAAAAGAGTAGTCAAAAATCTGCCTTAAAAATCTGCAGTGAAAGTAGGAGGCTCATACAAGACTAACGGGCCAAGGAGACCCACAACCGAAGAACTACAATGTCTAGAGTGAAGCCACATACCTTATGTTATTGGCACAAAGGAGCCTGAAAACCCAATGGCTTTCTTTGATACAACTCTGACTCCATGGTATGCGCTGCTTACCTTGCAGTCATGCCAACCTCTTTCTTCAAGTGACCCATTCCAGTTTCAGCAATTTTTATGCAGGTATAGAACTGTGAGCCCTTGGAAGGCCTTCATTCCCATACTTCAGGATTGATCTAACGTGTGCATTAGAGCTGTCCTGGCCACAGCCCCCTGAAGTGGGCCCATGTTTGTAGAGGGTTTGGGATCCTGAATGAAATGTTCTGTATAGCAACAGTAAGAAACAGTGGGGAAATTAATATTATAATTCAGCTACACTATGAGTTAAATAAGCTTTTATGAGTCATTTGAAGAACAAATCTCAATTGTGGCACTGTGTTCCAGAATTTTTTTAAAATCAGCTTACAAATCAATTTTTTGCAATGCAATCTCTTTGTAAGTTGGATGGCAAGTCTATACCTCTGGTGCATGACTACACAGTATTGTGTCCTAGCTGTGTTTTCTGTGCTCTGTGAAGGAGGTGCCGTAAGTGCTCTGGCCACTCAAGAACCATACATGAGAGTCCTTCAGGGATTCTGTTTATTCACTCAGGAATTCACTCATGCTACAAATACTGGCTGAGCACCTACTCAGCGCTACTCTCATTAAATTCTGCCCTGGCTCTATTCTAGAATTGGGAATATCATCTTTGTGAAAGCTACATTCTATTGGAAAGATCAATAACAATAATATATGAAATAATCTAAGAAATAAGTATGCTTAAAAGCACAATGAAAGTAAGTAAGTAGTTGAGAACATATGGTTTTCAACATGGCGATCCAGAAAAGCCTCTCAGAGGAGTTCATGTTTTGACACAGATCTGAAGGAAGGAAGACGATGAGGCAAGTGGCACTAGGAAACAGCACGGCTGCCCGGAGGGGCAGGAAGCACAAGAGACCCGGCCAAGAACGTGTGTGGTTTGCCAGAGGAGCATCACGAAAGCTAGAAAGCCACCACATGGCCAAGAATATGCTCAAACCTCCCACACTTCCTAGCATACATTTTTTTTAAAATAAAAGGAATAGGCACATAGAGACTCAAGCATTATTGTACATAGAGCCAATTTGGAATTATCTTTAAAAAATGTATCTCTATTTTATTTTCTAAGAATACAACTCCCCTAACAAATGTTAATATTCAGATCCCCTGTTTCAATGATTATAGTGCCAATGTTCTTTAACATATTTGACCACTTGAACATTTAAGGCAGTACAATCTCAGATGCCATACTCACTAAAGAAATAATTAATTACTTCATAAATATAAATGGTGGACTCCTGAGCCATGATTAACCCACAGCATGCTCCTATGTGCTTTGATGTGTAGGTATTAACATGAAGTTCTATAAAAATGATGTCAATTTCCCCCATATAACCAATTCCAAATTCCTCCTAAATTTATGAAGGTAGCACTAAAGCAAAAACTTCACAAAATAACCAACTACTAAGGCAAAATTAATCTATTTCAAAAATTAAAGAAAAGCCCTCATAACCAAAAGAACTATAGATTTTAAATGAGTTACAATTCAGAGTTAATGTATTTTGCCACCAGACATATAACACTCGTACAAAAGGTGGGAAAAACACCTTCTTTCCTGCCTCCCCATCCTGACATCACCACCAAAATACAGAGCACCACGCTCTCATCTGCCCTGTGGTTCAAAGAACCAGGGATTCCACCAACCAAAAGCCTGTTGCATTAACCTTCTCCCAAGAGACATATAGTTTCATACACTCTTACACTACAGAATAAAAAACCTAGCAATACTTTATGTTTTTAATGTCTTTTGCATGATATGAAGTAAACCTGTGAATAATACCAAATCTATGGTTCACCAAAATAGGGCAATATGTTAAATTGCTAGTTTTCCACTTTCTGTGCATTGCTAACTTTAAACAAAAATCCTGGGGCTTTCCTTTGACATCCTTTAAAGTGATTAATTGGTTGAAGAAATTCAGAGGTTAATCATCTTGATTAATTTCTAATTAGCCCTACCTGTATTTCAGAGGAAATGATCAATATCACCATTTGAAGGGGCCAGGCTAAGATCCAGCAGCACTTCTGGAACAAACGCAGTTAATTTCTGACAATTCGGTTTACAGGCCTCACCGGAAAAGGCCAGAACTCGCTTGCCCAGTCACAACTCATTAGAGAGCTTAATTTTAAATGGAGAAAGTAAACATTTCATATGTACCTACCTCTCCTTTTCCTTTTTCCCTTTTCTTGGAAGCTAGTGTTTCAAATCATACAAGTAGGCAATTATTATTAAAATGATTACTGAATTGAATGAAGTTAAATTTTAAGAAAAGATTTTCACTTGAAGACTAGTTTAATCATTGTGCGGTACTGAAAGCATCACTGTGATGGCTTTAAAATCTGAAATTAATTTACCTTTGAGCAACTTGCAATTAGAGACCTCTTACAATTCAGCATAGTGGTCCAGGGATGTGATGTACCAAATGTTATCTCAGAGACTGAGGGAAACGCCAGAAAATGACAGAATTCCATTTGGGGGGGATTATTTTTAAGTAAGAATAATAAAAACAAATCAACTTAGGTTCATATTATATTTCCTCAGCTTTTCTACATAGAGAATGAATACTCCTGAATCAAATTTTGTCAAATTTCAGTTAAATTTTACTGTTAGGATGATTTTGATTTTTTTAAAATACAAGGTGTAAATATATGTCACATACATTTGTATATAGTGCTTTTTGGTTTCATAGAGATCTCCAAATAAAAATTTCACAGAATAAAAATATTTACATAAAATTTTTAAATGCTTCCAAACTCAGAATTAATTATAACCAAGTGATGAACTAGCCATGACAATACCATTGCATATTTCTACAGGAAAGAACACTACAGATGTGAGTGGCATAACTTCTGAAACCTCCAAATGCTTAACCTGCACCCAAAGGCCTCATCTGCACCTGCAGTTCCTATATATTTACAACTCTACCCTTCTCCTATTGTTTTTTTGTTTTAATCTGGCTACTTATTCTTTAACTTTACCCAAGAGTTTAGATTTCAGGACCCGTTAACAATGCATAGAAATCCAAACTCAGAAAATACTACAAAATCCTTCCCAAAACTTCAAAGACAGAACAAAATTGTCCAGCTTCATACGATGGCTCCCTGTCATGTTGGCTAAAGGATTTTCTCCACATACCTAACAAGTCTGGAACTAATATTTCCTCCAAGTTTAGAGCAATTTTCTAGTAGGAAAGTGCTGTGGTACAGTTGGCTCGGTTATACATTTGTTTCATGTGTAATTCCATTCCCAAGGTTTCTGAGTGAGCTAATGGTCTTGTTAAATGCAGAAGCTGAGAGAGTCATTACTTTGCTGATCAGTCATTATTTTACCAGTAAAAATAATAATCCTTCTCCACATAACAACTCATCAGATAGAAGGTAACTTTTTTCTATATCCTTTGTCTTGCTGGGATTGAGACTTTTGTTTTCTGTTTCAATGGACCTGTTTGTACCCTTCTGAGGGAGTAGCTCATATTCAGTAACTTGTTATCATCTTACAGTCTAGAGGTCAGGGCTTCACCTTCTACCCACTGATTATAATTGTCTCCCATCCATGAAAATGTGTTCTCAGAAGACAGTGAGTCATTCAGGTGACTGTGACTGCACATTCTAAATTGGCTCCATAAAATCTATCCCTTTTAAATGTTATTCCCATGTGACAGCTATGATTTGGAGTTTCCATTTTAAAATAGTTTTAATGGTTCTGTGATGGGCCCAGTTTCTTCGAAGTGTTCAAAACATTCAAAAGGAACTTTTGTATAACTTTTGAGGGTAAAAAGTTCAATTACTTTGATATCACAGAAACCAAGAGAGAAAATAGGACAGGAAGGGGTGTGATAACAAAACTACTCAGACTACTGATCCCAAACATAAGAAAACCATCAGATTACACACCGTAGGTCTAATGAGTCTATATTTTTCAATATTATTCATTCTTGGAACTGTTCCTCACTCTGCTCCTTCTGTCACAGCAAACAAAGTATCAAAATGTGCATTCTCTTTTCCCATTATATCATAGCTGTTGAATCGATATCCTATACCTCAAGAACCACCAAAATGATAAATGAAGAACCACATTGGGGCTCCAGTTTTGTCTTCACTTTATTTCTGCATGGGCATGTCTATCTTTCTCCAGTTACGCTTTCCACCATTGCTACTGATGTTTGACATAATAGTCCTTGTAAACCACTCCTACTCTAACTCCAGACTGAAAGGCCTGGCCACTTTCTGAAACTCTTTCTGAAAGTCCAGGAGAAGCATTTGGCATTAATTCATCTCACTGAAAAGCTTCCCAGTTCCTGTTGAATAGTTCTTGGGTAGAAGGACGCTTCACCGCTGTCACACATCGGTGTGATGAAAGTCAGAACTGCATGCTTTGTATCAGAAGTCTAGACTTTTGTTCATTTCCAGCGGTTAATATCTTAATAAAGCATGACAGTTTGTAAGCTCCATGATTACAGAATCACAGTCCCAAAAACGGTGGTAGGTAGGCTCAAGTCTACATAGGAACATGGGTTCTCACATCCTCTGAGCTATCACCCCAAAGGGTCAATGTGCGTTCAGATGAAGCCAGTAACTAACTTCACAAAGCCTCTGCTAACGATGTTATCTCGTCCAAATGTCCACAGAGAATAGCACTGCTTTAGTCTTCCCTTGATCCTGGGAGGTGGCGTCATGCTGAGCATATGCTGCTAGCTTAGGAACCAAGTCTGTCTGAGTAACTCTTGCTTTATTTGATGGGTGCTTGCCTGTTACCTGAAAGCTAGCCCAAACTCTTGGAGTTTGATGAATATATTCTTGAACATGAAACACTGCAAGAACACTTTGTTTTTAGAGGGAAACAAACATTCTGTACACCAACTAGTCCACAAAGTGTGCCAGTAGCTTGGCCAGAATTATCACCTACATAGGTACAGACCTGCCAATGAACGTTTTATAGTTGTGAGATGAAACGGTAAAGAAGCAACTTCTTTCCCATTCTCATCGGAGCTTGAGCTGCTACTTGGTCCTGACTATAGCTATCACGTAGCAGGCAAACATCCTAAGTCCATCTCTTCTTTTCCTTTCAGATACCTCCTGTTACTCACTTGCCAAAAGACGGCAGAGGAGATGCTTGCTTCAGGTTCACTTAGATAACTTGTAACAACTCTTCTGCCTCTAATCCTGAGTTGTTTACAACAGGGCCTTATGGGCAATGATCGTTCCTATTCCTCAAGCCACTGAGCCCTCCCCCGTTCAGGGGGAAGACTTTTCTCCCCGGGCCTGTGGGACTCCAACAGAGCTCTTCTGGGCCCCTCTCCATTCTTTTTCAAGATAATTTAATCATATAAAGATTCTACTTATGGTAGAAAGTTATTGTATTAGTTATCTACTGATAAATAATAATTTGTCCCAAAGCTTATCCTAAACCAATGTTTATTATCTCACACAGTTTCTGTAGGTCAGGAATTTGGAAGAAGCTTAACTACATGTCTCTGATGCTGAGTCTCTTATAAGACCACACACTGCTAGGGCCAAAATTATCAAAAGACTTAACTGGGGTGGAGGGGTCTATTCCCAGGCTCCCTCCTTTGACTGTTGGCAGTGGGCCTCAGTCCCTTGCCGTTGGACTTCTTTACAGAGCTCCTTAGGGCATGGTAAAAGTGAATCAAGAGAAAAGGGCAAGAGAAAGGGCGTGGCCAAGGTGGGAACTGTAGTGCCTTTTGTAACAGAAACTCAAAAGTGACATGCCATCAATTCTGCTGAGTTCTATGAGCCACTAGACTTGCCCAACAGAATGTGGGAACAAATTATACAAGGACATGAATATAAGGGGGTGGAAATCATTGAGGGTCATTTTGGAGGCTGGGTATCACATCATTAAAACATAAGTTTGTGATATTAATATATCCAGTTATTAAAAATAATTCTCCAACTATTCTAGAAAAAAGGTAGAAATCTCAAAGACAGTATAAACCAAAAAAAAAGAAAACCAATAATTTACTGAATTCGATGAAGAAATGCGAGATATATGAATGAGAAGATAGAGTTTGCATCTACAGATAGAAACATGATGATAAGGAAACATCAAGAAAGTTGGTGTGGAGGAAAATTAACTTTAAAAATCAGATGATAATAAGGTACTCAAATACTTTGTGGTAGGTATTTAGAAATTTTCCATTGTCCTTCAAGAGAGAATTCAGAGATAGGAATGATGTTTTGACCATGTTTATAGTTACGAACTTCACAGAGGAGGGGATATAACATAGAAAATTATTGGGAAACTTGAAAAGAAAAGAGAAAAGAAGAGGAGAAAAGAAAAAAGAAAAGAGAGCTTTTCATGGATGAAAGGGAAAGAAATTTTTAATGATTACAAAATTTGGTTCATAAAATTATGAGAAGAAAGGAAGTTCCAAAACCAGGTTTACCGACAGCCCCAAACGTGAAAACTGTTCCTTCTCAGGCTGAGGCGTCATTCTCTAAGTGCTTCTCTGCCGTCCCGGGTTCCCACATATAATTAACCAGGATTCATCTTTGTGAGGCTTTCACCCCCAGTTTAACGGAAAATAACTTATCCAAACCTTGAGAGCAGCGAATAGCAAATTTAATTGGAAAGCAGATCGCATGGTGTTCAGCTTCTGTCAGCATGAAACCGCTTCGGCTGCAAAGCTGACTGACGTGCTTCCAAATGGAAACAGGTATGGGGGTCTGGGTATAAAGGGAAAACACTTGACTGTGGATTCAAAACATACGAGAGGAGAAAATATCTGAATATATATACTTCCGCTTAACATTTATTGAAACAAGCTAAGATACTAACAACATTTTGATTTAAATGTCATGTGTCTTTTTATGCTGCCTTACAAAGGGCTGCTATTTATTTTATCTTTTATTTTTGTACAGAGTCAATTTGCAGAAGCAGGCAACAAAATTGTCTCTCGTTTTGTCCATCACACCAGTTCATAGTGGAATGTCTTCAAGTACCCTTTTTCCCTAACTCAGGAGGAGGACGGGGTGAGGAATTCCGCTGTAGAGAAAGGACAAGAGCCTGAGAAGTCCACTCCTCCTGGGCTGGGGAAGGAACAGTTGAGTAGATCAGGGATTCAATATCAAGCTGGGTAGATATATCTCAGATGCCTCCAAGTTCCATACTCTAAAGGCCACAGGCCACAGGCCCCGTGAATGTGAATGGAAGAAGTGAGGAGAGTAAATAAGACACAGAGCAAGTGAGGATAAAGCAGCACTGACATCTTTGTGCTGGTGGCAGAACCAGGACAATAGGTGACCCTGTAGCTTAGGGCACACGGGCCATGGGAAGAAGGAAAACAGGTGGCGATTGCGAACCCGGGGTACGTCCACTCCCTCTGTCCCCAACAGCATTCTCCCATAGGCTAGGCCTCCAGGGTCTTTTCATTCTAGCCTTCCATTGACTACTTTTCCCCTCAATTGGATGTGGCTCTAGCAATGTCTAGTCATAGTCAGAAATAGCCACAATATTCTGTACCATTTATGAACTTATTCTTTAAGGTCAGACAAATAGAAGTTAAAATTCTGACTCAGCTCCTTATTCATTGTGTGGCTGGGTAGCTTCGTGACTCTCTACCTCCAGTTCCTTCAAACAGAGCATATAAGTGTCTTCTTATATACAACAGCCTACTGAAATTGTTGTGAAGTTCAAGTTAAACACTTGCCATTTACTACATAATTTCCGAGTGCTTTACAAACATTGCTTTTTTAATATCTGTGCAACAGCCCCACGAGTGGCTGTTGACAGAGGAGGAGACTGACGGAGCTGACAGGTAACATTCCCTGTACTGCAAACCTAGTGAACTGCGAGCTGCTGCCACCCCACGCCAGGTGTGCCTGGTTCTGAAGTGTGTGCTTTCAACCCCTGCCTGTTTGCTGACAGCATTTTTAAAGAGTGTAAACTAGAAAAAGACAAAATCACTAATGGCGAAAATAATAATCATTGCTATTGTCCTTGCTCCAATAACAACAACTACATATTGAGTACCACTGTCAGGTCAGCACCTTTGCATAAATCATTTCATTCAGTACTTAAACATCCTCATGAAGCTAGAATTACCTCCCAAAGCAATGGTTAGCAGTCCTTATAATAGAACGAGAAGAATAGAATAATTTCTTAGATTAATAATCCTCAGTATTTCGGAATTACAGATGAGAAGACTGAGGTACAGAATGTTAAAGTAATTTACTCATGCTCACAAAGCTAGTAAATACACAGGCCAAAGTTCAAAACCACGTCCATGTGGCTGCAGAATCTGCATCTGCATATTCAAGCACTAATCTATAGCATACGCTGCCTGCCACCTCTTGAACACAAATATTTTCTTTCGCAACTAGATTCTTACATATTTTTTGTTTCTCTTTGTGTGTGTATTCAAATAGCTTTATTCATATTAAAATACTCAGAAGTCGTATTCATAATGTACCTAACATTTCAGTTTTTTTTCTTCTAGCATTCTTTCAAGTTTTTTCTACTTTCTCCTTCAATTGTCATAATTATATTTCATTTTATTCATGCATAACATTCTATACAGTAATGTTCTAAAGCTGAAAAAGGCATTCTTCTATGAGTTGACATTTCATTTAGCTTGCATTCAATTTTTGCCTGACATAAACAGCTCTGCAATAAATTTATATGTATACGTAACTTTTTCTAGTTATCAAATTATTTTCCAAGCTAAATTTTCAAAAGAGAGATTCTTAGGTTAAAGTATATGAATGCTTCTATGACGTCATACATATAATACCAAAATGCTTTATTGAAAGTTCACCACCTCATTCTCCAATACTAACATAAAAGAAAAAATAAATGAAGCAACTATTAAGAAGAGTAGTTTTGTTTTTGTTCATGACTATATATATATCTGATTTCATATATATATCTTTCAGATGTTGGGGTGATAGGCACAGAAATATCTACGGTTTGAGAGTATGTATCCAGCCAACATGACATATAGATAGGTTTATGAAGGAACTAAAGTGGCGCCATCTTGAAACTGCATTTTGGGATATTGTTTTTAAGCTGGTCATTAAGAAACAAAAGATTCAGAAATAGCGTTGGAACCTCCCCATTTCTTTCCCAGGAGTCTGAGGTGGAAAAGCCTGCTGTGGGAAGGAAATCTTAGCATGCTCACCTTGGGCCCCTGTGAATTAGGCATGGCAGGTAGGAAGGTTACAAGCGGGGGCCTGTTAGCTGGCTCAGCCCCTGCGCCTCACTATTTCTGGGTCGCCTAGGCGGAATTTGCCTGTCCTGTGTTCAGCCTTCCCTCAACGACCTGCAAATTGCTTGTTTCCTTTGAAATCTTAGACCCTTGCCCCCTTTTTCCTTTGTCCATAGTGACACATAAACCTCAACTATCCAATGCATTTTAGGGTGTCACATCTTATGATGCCCCCTGGCATGCACATGCACAATAAACTATGAATATTTTCTCCCATTAATCTGTCTCTGTTAATCTGACTATTAGCCTAGGTGGAAGAATTTAGAAAATGTGAGGAAAAGTTTTTTGTTAGCCCTCATGGTTCTCACCATCACTCTGTACACTGAGCCCAAGCAGCACATGTGAATAGCCTGCCAAGCCTTTCCTGTAATGAGAGGCCACCAAAGAGCACACCTAACTGACCCTGAAGTCAACAGAGAATACTCAACCTTCGGCTCATTAGCATCATGCCACAACCAATAGAGCTAATTTTCCAACTAATGCATCACAGCAGGTCCTTAATAAAATCTTGTTTACCATCTAAGGTCTTTTGCTCCATCCTGGGTGCCCACATTCTCTCCTGCTGCTGAGTCCCCAGTGACCTCAAACCACAAATCTTACAGCACATTTTCATTTTCCCCAAGAGCTTCACAAGGACCCTTGAAGATCTTTTTTATTTTGGAGACCATATAATAGATTGTATTTTACCAACACTTACGGAGCCATTATTTCTATGAGTCTCTGACTCGTATCTTTCTCTCTCATCTTTCTAGAATCTCTGAATTTAGAAGCAATCCTGGGTACTATAAACTCAGACAGTATTTTAATGAATGAGCACATGCACCAAAAATTCTTTCGTATACTTTCACCACTTAGTTTTGGAATCAGTCTTATAATAGTTATTTTCTTAGGTAACAGTATTTTTCTTTTCCTTAGTTGAAGATTTGCAGCTTTGGGAGCACAAAGAACCTGCTGTTTTGACTTGACCCACTCTGGAGAGTGCTGATAGTCAGAGTACTGGAAAGATACAGCCGTCAGCCAGCTATGCAGAGAACAACCCACACGGGAATGGCCCAAGGAGAACACAAAGAGACTGTACATACCTTTGAGACACTGTGGGGAATCCCAGAAACAATTGTGACATCTTTGCAGAAGGCTTAGTTCCTGCATCGTGTGGGTGGATTCAGGAGCCAGGTCAAATGTGCTTCCTGCTGCTAACATGGCTCTAGACTCATGAGGCATCGGGAGACTCTGAAACACAGACATGGATGTGGTATGAGTGTGGAAGCCAATAATGTAGACATAGACGTAAAAGGTGTCAATATCGTTGTAGACATAAGTATATATCTGGGAAAAAGCTGACCTTTGACCTCTACTTCTAAATTTATATGGACTGACTCATAATATGGAAAGCGTGATTGCTTTTTTCTTATTGGAAGTCAAATAATTTTTTTTTTTGCTTTTTTGACACATTAACTGAATATAAGCAGTATTTAACTTATGATGAATACTTATTGAAATGATATTCTCAGACGAGACAATCTGATTTCAGAACTAGTTTATATTTGATTCCTACAAGAAAGAAAACAAGGTAACAACTTCAATGCAGAAACTTCCAACCACGCTATTGTAATTCTATAACATCATCTCTCAGTTACCCGCAGATTAGACAGGTCACAAATAAATTACGACAACTCGAGTCTTAACCTCTTTACCACTGAGTTCATCTTCTTTAGTTTTCACTTCCAAGGGACATTTCATGAGACAATGTTCTGTGAAAGCAATTTAAAAAAACTTTTTTCATTGTATTTTTCCATTACCATTTAACCCCCTTATACTCCCAATATTTGTCTTTTAATTGGAGCTTTTATTCTTTTTAGTTACTGAGATTATTTGATTTATATCTTTGTTCTTAATATTTGCTTTCTTTTTTTACATCTTTTTATTTTTTTAACTTTTTTTTTTACTGTTGTTCAAGTACAGTTGTCTCCATTTTCCCCCCCTTAGCCATCCCAACTTCCCCACCCATCCCTACTTCCCACAATTTTTAAACTTTATTACAAGTCTATAGAATATTTTTCAAACCATATCCATATGTGATATGTTAGGCTTATTCACTGCCATAATCTTATTAAATATTGATAACATTATAAATATGCAGATTTTTTAAAATTTGTTTTATTGTTGTTCAATAAAACAGTTGTCCCCGTGTTCTCCCGTTGCTCCCCCCTGCCCTGCCCATCCACCACCTCCCACGCTCAATCCTCACCGCCCCATTGGCTTTGTCCATGGATCCTTCATACATGTTCCTTTACAACCCTTCCCTTCTTTCCTCCGTTATCCCTCTCCCTCCACCTCTCTGGTCACTGTCAGTTTGTTCTTTATTACAGTGCCTCTGGTTCTCTTTTGCTTGTTTGTTCATTTGTTTTGTTGATTAGGTTCCACTTATAGGTGAGATCATATGGTATTTTCCTTTCACTGCCTGACTTATTTCACTTAGCGTAATGCTCTCCAGTTCCATCCGTGCTGTCAGGAAGGGTAGGAGCGCCTTCTTTCTTTGCAGCAGATTTTTATACAGCAACTCTGAGAATTTATTTTATTCCATGTAAAATATAAGTAATTCAGTTATTTTGTTTAACTTCTTTAAAAGTAATGTAAAAATAAAATGCATGTTCATTTGGGGACTTCTAATTTATTTCTGGCCTTGTGTAATTTATTTAAACTACTGTAAGTTACTGATTTCAACTTATAAGTTCTCTCATATTAGGAAAACATGACTATATTTTTAAAGGAAACTAAAGGTTAAAGTAATCTTCACAGCTTTACTATAATTCTGAATTGTTTTTACACTTTAAGGTAAGATACAAAGTCTGACCAGAATATTTCCAGCCATGTACTGTGAAAAATAGAGACATTTATTGAAGAACATACAAGATATAAGAAACATTGTACATAGGGCAATGATGCCTCAGTCCCCTTCAAAGTAGGCACCCTGGAACCTCACACAGTTCTCTCAGTCACCATCAGCTGCCATGTCATATTTTCCTGAATTTCATCAATGATCTGAAATTTCTTCCTTTTCAAAGGTGATTTTAGTTTTGGGAAAAGCCAGAAGTTGCAGGGCACCAAATCTGGGCTGTAGGGCGAGCTGAGTCACCTGAGTGGTTTGACGTTTCATCAAATAACAGCACAAGACGTGATGCATGAGCAGCAGTATTGTCATGATGAAGCTGATAATCACCATTTGACCCTACCTGTAGCCATTGAGTTATCCAAATGGTTTCTGTGGAGGAATGTTCAAGAGTAACACAAAATTTGATGAAGATTTGTTGCTATACTTGCTCAATCATTTTGAATGCAAACACTACACAGTACATATGCTCACTCAATGGCATCTACCACCTCCACTGACTAGTACAATGAATTTGTCATTGTTCATGCATGCACATTCCAGGCCACTCTCCTTGGCTGCCAGGTTCCATCAATGTCGTACAAACCATTCTCCTTATATTAACAATGGCTGGACTTTTTCCTGACAGACCTCATATATACAATTTCTTAAATGGATGGATAAATAACCCAGAGTAAATATTATTTGATTAGTCCATTTACAAGTCCTTTTAACACAAATGACTAAATTAAGCACAAGGCAAAGTTCTATCTTGTCCATGACATAGTTAATCAAAAACACCCCATTATCAAAGGGACTTATTTTTTAGTTCTTTAAACACTTATTAAGGAGCTATTGTGAGGCATGTATTAGTTCTAGGTGCTAATGAAACAAGGACGAATAGGACATTGTCCCATCCTTTCGAGGCTTATGCTACAGAAAAGAGATACAATCATATCACAATCCAAGGTGGTAAGTGCTAAGACAAAGGTACGCATGAAGGTTTTATACGTTTTTCCACTGTATACCTTTAGCTACCTTTTGCAGCTATTATTTGCTGTTATTCTTCAGTGTATAAAAAAAGAGAGTCTCCTACATTTCTATTTTTTACAAGGCCCTCTTCCTCTTAGGGAAAGCATTTGAGAGGGCCACTGTTAAATCTGCTTCTCTGTATGACGTTGAGGAGATAGCATGTATTTACATGTTTTGGGTTAAAGCAATTGAGTTTGTAAAAAGACATTACTTTATTCATCCAGGATCCTGCACTTTGATCTGTCCTTAAAGTGAAGATGATTTTAAAAAGAAATTTCAGATAAACTCAGGTAACAATATTTGCATGAAAGATGCAGAACTCCCAACTGAAATAGATATCATTCCAGTACAAAAAAAAAAAAAAATCCCTGCATATTTTAAATTGATCCCTGTTTTCACAGGCAATCCTAGTTTTAGTATTCTCTGATATGTAATTGATTGTTGCTTGGCAATTTATTAAGCTTCCAAACAACTTTTTGAAAATGATTTAAGAAGCAATGCTTTACAGATTTTCACACTTCATAGTTTTCATACCGATTACTTACACTTTATATATTAAGAATAGATTTCTAATTATAAAGTCAAATTCTCACCAGTTTAAACTATATAAAATGAACTTGCTTGAATATTTTTGTTGCTTTCAGAAAAGTCGGGATATTGTCCCTGCTATATACTTGAACTGTAAAACTTATTTTAAAAATATGATAAATCTGCTCTTACCCATCAAGCAAAATTTTATCCAAGTCTTAGACTATAGTTCTTGTTGCTGAAGCTTCCCAGATTACCATTACACACAACGAAAGCCCCACACAGAATATAAACATCCCTATTCTTAACATAACTTACATATTTTTGTTCCTGTCTCTGATCTTGAAGTATGTCATAAATTTGGTTTACACAGCTACTCATCCCTCTAAACTAGGTCTCAGAACCTCACATAATACTATAGCTAATCATGATAATATTAGTTAATGAATGAATGATTATCACCAGGTATGAAATAACAAGTTTAACAAATATAAAGATAGAGGGTTTCTATCTGTTCAATACTTTTATATAAAACATAGTAATTAGACTCAGAAAGTGAATTTTAAATTTCACTAGAAGAGCAGAGGCCATGCTTTCTAAAGAGAAGGAGGTCTTTTGTGCTTCCTCTGATGTCATTACGTTACAAAATAAGCCAGCAGGCGTAAAGCACCACAGCGGAAGTTTCGGGATTGTTCTCATTAGCTCTGCCATGCTCATTAGTCTTTGAATTAGGACTTCACTCCTGTCTTTTTAAACAAAGATTTAGCTGTAGTTTATAGAAGTGCACAGAAAGTAGGATATAGTAGGAACTGATGACAAAGATTACACTGCTAAAACCTTACTTTATGGTGGTGATAAACATAAGTCAAAGAGTCCAACAATCTTGCAATTGATTTTTATGCAATGAACAGATGGCAAACCACATAAAAATCCATAAAAGTAAATACTGTAATATAGAAAAATACTCATGCTGTTATGTTAATTGCAAAATAAGGATGTATACTTTTACGATCATCTCTCATATATGGAACAAATATTTATTAACCCTACTGTGTGCACACTGCTCTATTAGTTGCTGGGAATACAGTGACGCATGAGACAGAACATTTGCTGTTTTAGACTCTACAACCTCATCAGGCGAGCAACAGGGACAGGAAGCTGAATGAATGCAATTAATCAGATATTTAAAGCAAAATGTTTTAACTCTTAGAAGGGGGGAGGTGCCTCAGAAAGCAATATGTAGAAATGAGTCTAAACCAAAAACCCAAAAAAGACTCCAAGAAAGAAAAAAATTATAAGTGCATTTCAATTAAGTTTTAAAAATAAGTGGGATGCAAGCAATTTAATTGTGATTATGTTGGGAAATAGGACTATACAGAGAGGATTCTGTTGTCTTCTATGTTTGTATTTTTCAAAATGTAAATACTTGGTAAACATAGCTTCTATAATAGAAAAAATAAAGATTGAAATGGTCAAATAACCATAAGAGAATATAATTTAACTTAGATTATGAAGACAATATTTAAGGGTATTTATAATAGAACGAAGCATAGGAATTTATGTAGGAAGAATTTCCAGCATGTGTGTGGCAGGACTGGAGCAACAAGTAATTTAGCCAGAACAAAACATCAGAACATTAAAATAACTCCCAGGTGCCGAAATCAAGAAGTCACCACTCATCCCTCCAGCTGGTCTCAGTGCCTCTCTCTCTTTCTGTCTCTTTCTGTCTCCATCAAGCATCTACTATTCACATTGTTCCTTTTGGTTTTCCCATGAAAAACATTATTATGTGTCAGTTTTGTGTATTTATTTTTGATGCAACTTCTCTAATAGATCTTTTTATCACTTACATTTGTGATATCTACCATAGAAAAAGTGCATGATTAACTTTTTAGAAAATTAAAATTTCAAATGCTAGATGCAATTAAATGTTTCAAAGATCAATTTCTAATTCAAATTGCAAAGCATAAACAGTAACTTTCCAAATGAGAAGTATGTAATTATAATATGTTTTATATCCATATTTTCCGCAGTAATTTTTACCTACTACACCAAAGATATTGAGTAACTTCATTTTAATGACTTATGGAACAAGTGAACAAAGAAATTGCTTACATATCAATTAATATTTTTCCAGATAAAAATTTAATTTTTTTAAAGATTTTATTTATTTATTTTTAGAGAGAGGGGGAGGGAGGGAGAAAGAGAGGAAGGGAAACATCAATGTGTGGTTGCCTCTCACTTGGCCTCTACTGGGGACCTGGCCTGCAACCCAGGCATGTGCTCTGACTGGGAATCAAACCGGCAACCCTTTGGTTCACAGCCTATGCTCAATCCACTGAGCTACACCAGCCAGGGAAAAATTTACCTTTTAACTTTAAAAGAATTATGAGTCCGGTGTTCTGAGTGTATTCAACAACATGATCATAGTGATGTGAATATTCTAAGCCTCACAGTCTATGACTATGTAAAAGATGCCTAATTTCGCCGTGTACCCTTTGGCCTTCATTACTCAAGCAATGAAGGAAATTTAGGTGAAAACTTCACTATCGTACAATTTTATGTGCTTTAACATCATGGAATAATGGTGAAAAAATGAAAGCATCATTTGGTCGCTTCAGAAATGTTGCTTAATCTGCATATAAAATACTGAAGTCTTTGCTTAGAATGGAAAATGAATGAGCTCCCAGTGTAGTGCATAGAATTCTCTGGAACTAGGGTCATGCCCTTTATATAAAATGGAGATTCCACCCTTTATATTTGACCTTCTAGGGGCACTGAAAGATGCTTTTCTATATTTTACCTTCCTTATAAGAAATACTAGTGTGAAAATGAACGGATAAAGTGAACCCTGAAATAAAGATAGCATCTGAAAACTAAAATCAGGGAGAAAATATTCCAAAATAAGTCACACAAATCTTCAGTAAAATAAAATCTTCATCAGAGTAAAAATTAACTATATTTTTAAATTGTCAAATACTGTTAGCAAGCTGAATAGCCATATTTTATTTATTTCAGAAAATCTATCTAATCCTTATTCTTCTTTAATGCTGTGTACATACAGCATTAATATTAGTGAATACCTAGAAACCACATTATCTGTATTTAAAATTAGAGCACAGATCATAAAATGCATTTCCAATTTTAGGTGTATTGGTATGAAAAGATACAATAATAAAATTCAACAATATTTTAAACCTGTGCTTGAGATTTGAATTCAAATATCAAACCAAACCAATCTAGTACCTAACACAAATATTTTTTGTGGATATTAAATAGTTGAACTATATGAAGGTGCTGTTTTTTAAGCCAAAATTAATTGAACGATGTTATTTTTATATGGTATAACATTTTTTAATTAGCAGATTTTTTAGAACTGTTTTGAATTTACAGAAAAATTGGGTGAATAATACAGTTTCCATCTTACACAGTTCTCCCTATTACGAACATCCTGCATTAGTGTGGCACGTTTGTTATAACTAATGAGCTGATATTGATACACTATTATTAACTAAAGTTCATGGTTTGCCATAAGGTTCCCCCTCAAGGTTGTGCAGTTCTATGTGTTTGACAGCTGCATGCCATATAGTCACCATTAGAATGTCACGCAGAGCAGTTTCACTAGCCTAAAAGTCCTCTGTGCCCCACCTGTTAATCCCACCTTGTCTCCTTCCAAGACCCCACCTATCACTGACCTTTTTACCCAACCTATAAGTACCGTCTTTTCTAAAATGTCATATAGTTGTGATCATACTGTAAGCACACTGACTTTTTCGTAACTTAGCTACACGCGTTTGAGGTTTTCCCACATCTTCTCATGGCTTGGTAGCTCCTTTTTAAAAAAAAAAAATTTTTTGAATGATACCCTATTGTATGGATGTCCTCAACTGTGTGTCCATTAACCTCTTGAAGGACATCCTGGTGGCTTCCAGCTCGGGGTGGTTATGAATAACTGCTAGAAGCGTTCATCGGCATGAATAGGTGTGGGTATGTGTTCCAAGCCCATGGGGTAAGTACCTGGGATTGAACTGCTGCACCACCTGGCGAGACTAGGTTTCTCTTTGTAGAAAACTGCCAAACCGTCTTACAAACTGACTCTGCCATTTTGCATTCCTACCAGAAATGAATGAGAGTTCCTGTTGTTTCCCAGTCTCACCAGAATTTGGTATTGCCAACTTTTTTCACCATTCTAATACATGTGTAGGGGTATACCATTGCTGTTTTAATTTGCTATTCCTTGATGACATGTAATATTGAGCATCACTTTATATACTTATTTGCCATCAGCATATCTTCTTTCATGAGGTATCTATTCAGACTCTGTCCATTTTTTATTCAGCTTTTTTTCTTACTGGTGACTTTTGAGTCCTTCATATATTTGGGATAGAAGTCCTTTCCCTGCCCCAGCCATTCTCAGATTCAGGCTCATGAAAAGCCAGACCCCCTGGCAGCAGCTGGGAAATAACACAGTCAAACCCCTTCTTAGGGAGGGTCCTAGAAGGGGATGTTTGCCTGTCCTCTCTACACTGAGCCCCAAGGGACAGCAACATTCCCATCTAACCCTTCACAGCTGACTCTTTGTCCTCAGTGGTCACAGGGGACTCATAAGTGGCAAGCCCCCATGAACATCAGCGCTGGTGATCAGGGACCCATTCTTGGGGGGCAGCCATAAAAACCAAAGTGTTAGGTGTGGGGACAAGCTCCTTTCAGGAAGAAGCTGGGACAGTTTTATTGCTGGGGCTAGCCAGAGAGGTGAAGTTATGGCCAGTGCCCCACAATCCACTTGGTCTCCTGGAGCCTGTCAGCATCTGGACAAAGGGTAATTACAACATGAACCTCGGGCAGCAGGGGAAACCTGCACAGGCAAAATCCTTCCCGAGCTGGACACTTTGCCGCTTCCTCTGTGCTGAGCCCAGAGGGCCAGCGCCAGGGCGGACTTGCTCATCCTTTAAAACAGCCTCTCTGTTTCTGTTGTCAAATGCCAAGCCCCTTTGACTCAGAGCTTGGTGGTGTGGGAACCAGGCCTTCTGGTAGCAGCCATGAAAGCTGGGACGCTAGAGGCATGATGCAAACCCCTCAGGGAGAAGCTGGGAGTTGGGTGTCCCCTCTCAACAGGAAGGTCCTGTGCCAGGGGTGGACTTTGCAGTGGGAATGTGCCTGAGATTTTCCTCCTCCTTTTGATGTATTTCCTCAGGCACCTCCTGGGGTTTAGGAGTGTATTGACCAGTTTCTGGATTTGTCTCAGAGGCAATTGATGTATGTGTAGCTGTGTATTCACCACACCTGTGGTTGGCGGGGGGAGTGCAGGGATGAGGAGCTTCCTACTGGGCCTTCTAGCTGACACTCTATAACTTTCCTCACTTATACAATCTTCCAGGGTCAGGGTTGCAGAGGCCCACCGATCATATTATTTTCACCAAAAAAATATCACAGGTATTCTCCTAAAAAAATTTGAAATGGAGAGCCCTTTCCTTAAATTTATATAGTGCCAGTTGCCAGTAAGTGTTCTCTATTATTGAACAAAATTATCATTTCCTTCCTGAGTAATGTCATTGCCATTTTCTTTGTCTATATCACATTGCTACGTTCCCAGAACTTACTTTGCTCATACCACAATCTCGCGAAAAAATTTTTGTTGCTAATCCTTTTTAAATCTGTGCATTCATGTGTTTTATCAGTTCTGCAAAGTCCAAGTCATGATTCTTAAAAGTACTGCCTCTCCTCTCCTCTCGTTTCTGTCTGAAATTCTGATTAGATCTTCTCATTATAGTCTTTTTCTGAATTTTCTCTCCTATTTTCCATAAGCTATTCTTTCTGCACTGAATTTTGAATAATTCCTTAAGATATATTTCTTCAAGTATTCACTATTTGGTTGTGCAAGATCCCTGTAAATCTTTGCACCAAGTTTTTATTTTTTAGCAATCATATTATTATTTCTGTATGTTCTATTGGTTTCTTTTTCAAATATGCCTGTTCATCTTTAATTGTCACTTATTCCTATGTTTTATTTCCTCCATTTTAAAAGCCATTTGATTCATAGCCTAGGTCTGAGTTTCCTTATCTGCAGCCTGGCACATGGGTGAAGGTGTCTAATACTGGTAACTGAGCAGACAAGCACCTGTGGCAACTTCCCTTCTTGGTCGTCGCTATGAGTTCATTCATTCATCGTAATTGTGGAACTCTCATGAACCTAATTGGCAATGCTTTCTTCCAGAGAAGACTGACACCTTCTAGAAGAAATAAGTTGTCTCTGATCTGGACTCTGCAATCCCACTCAAGGGCCCAGATCACCGTAATGCTCCAAATTTGGCTCAAAAACCTCGCTAACAGCTGAAGACCAATGTTCCGATGAAGAGCTGCCTTGCGCAGCTGTTCACAAGACAATCCCATTTCTTCAGCCACCACGCTACTCCCTCAGCGCAGACACGAGCTCACAGGTGATGATGATGAAGAAGAGGAAAAGGAGATGGAAGAATAATTTGAATTTGCGGGGTCCATGGAGGACTCCCTTTGACCGTCCTTGTCCATCATCACTACATCGAACTGATTTATTCTGAACCTAGTTTTCTGCTGTAGAAAGTTTTATCAGAATATCCAGTCTACCAGAAGCACATTTCCCCAAAAGATCTTTTTAGAAGCCACATTGCATTATCTCATAATAGACCAATTGGTCAATCAAATGTCCCCAATAACTTAATATAAATTACCTTAAATTCTTACAGATTCCATTGATTGAAAATAGAATTTTGGATTATAAATACAATACCTTACCTTTTACTTTACATTGAGTTTTGACTTTCATTTAAATCAATGTATTTTTGAGTCATAATTATTTCACTGAATGAACTGGTGAACTCTCTCAACATTTGATCATCTGCAAATTCGATTAGTTAACAAAATAAAAGGAAAATTAGCCTAAATTCCTGACACCCTCACACAACCCAACACCAGAATGCTACAGAATTAGGAGGAAAGCTCCAAAAATCTAGGGTAAATACTATGAAAAGTCCTTAGGGGAGGTTTGTGAGCAAATACCCCCAGGCAGAGGAAGGCTGGTTATCACTAGATGGTGGAATGGAGGAATTAATGTATGTTTTTCTCTTTTTGCCACAGAGCCTTTGGTGGTTGATTTTGTAAATTTGTACCACTGTAGTAAAGAAAAAACACCAGAAAAACTGTATCCCTTAATTTATATATGAGAAAATGCTACACTATAATTAAGTACTGTGTTTTTCAGGAATGCAGTAAAGATTCAGTGCCAGCAATGGATTTCACCTGGTAAAAACCCTATTCTAGGTGTAACTGTGCAGAAATGTCATTTCTTTCAGATGACCTTATCTCTTTTTTTCTCTTTTGAATCAAACTAGCCTCACCCAGCACGTGGTCTCACCCACCCCCTTCTCCCCTGCATGGCCACTCCCATCATCCCTAAGCCCGCAGGACAATGAGGTTCTGGGCAGCATCAAATAATGTTTGGAACTGTTGACCCCAGAGACAGAGTTTCAACCAAACTAGAGATAACTTCTAGGCCTCAGTTGTGTATCAGCTCCAGGCCCAGAAAGCAACAAAACCAGATGAAGCCATGCCATGGCTGACATCAGGGGCAGCTGCACTGACCAATGACCCTCGACCCTGGTGCTGACCCATCAGTAGAAACAATGACACTGACCATGACCCTAAATCCCAGGGTCAGTCACCATGGTTAGCGATCCTTCCTCTATATAACTCATCCCCTGGAAGTCACCAGGGAATGAGGTCTTTGAGCAAGAGCTCACCCGTGACTTAAGGTGTGGATGCTTCCCAAAAATGAACCCTTCCTTTCTCTGGGATAACTCCTGTTTGTGTCTTATGGGGCTTTGATACACACAGGCAAATGAACCCCTTTAGTCCAGCAACATAGGCACAGGGATTCAAACAGTAAAAAGCAAACAAAAATTTGCCCTCGTGGAGTTTATATATTGCTAAGTAGACTTAATAATGATAGTGACACTTAAATAAGCTTCCACAGCACCAGTGTGAGTTCTGTGCTCCTCTTGTTTTTCCTCCCCCTGTGAGGATCTGAAGGGAAGATGCAGAGATTAAACAATGTGCCTGAGGTGACACAGTTTGTGAGTGGTAGAGTCCAGACTCCAGCTGCGCTGTCTCGCCTGAAACTGTGCTCGCTACTGGGAAATAAATCGATGAATTATCACTTATTCCCATTACAATCACAAAATCCAGGGGGAAAATGACAGCACTTCTGAAGAAGTGGAGAGAACAAGCATTCTAGAGTGACGACACTGGTCGAGCCATTCTGTAAAGCTGCACTGAAGGTTCGAGAAAACGCCCTGTGACCTAGTGCCTGACGTCTGTCGTTCCCACACACGTCTGCCAGGACGTCTGTCATGGTGCCGCAGGTGGTGGAGGAAGCTGAGCACAACTCAGATGTTTATTCCTAAAGTCATGATGAGAATAATGAATTAAATGTTTCTAAAAAGCAACAAATGAGAGGCACATTCAGCGATAATATCCAGACCTTAAAATCGTAATGCTGAATAAGGAGAATAGAAAACAGAATAAGGCATCATGTAGTTCAAATAAAATACATATAAAAGCATAGATAATTTACTGAAAATTTTTAAGGGTTTACTCAACAAGCATGAATGGGATGAGAATGAAGACCAGGATGGAGGGAAAAGGAAAAAAACAGAGAGGATTTCCACAGATTAAGGAGAAGACTAAGCTATGAACCAAACAACGTGATGAGCTCTACTCTGCATGTAAAGGTCAAAGGAATAAATCAATCAACCATTCGAGACAATAAGACACCTTGGTGGGAGTTAATTAGAAAATATGTACATTAAAATATTTTTTAAAAAATTTTACTGTGAATTCAACATTTTGCTTTTTGTCACAATTCTTTGTGCTGCTCATTTCTCTCCCACACTTTTAATCCAGCCTAAGGGCTGAGAGGGTTAACTTCCTAACTTGAAATAATTTAGAGGGAAAGTGTCATTGAAATATAAAAAGAAAATACCCTGCATCACTCCCAGCAATTTTTTATGGCAATGTAAATTCCCTTCATTCAAAAAGCAGCTTTTAATATTTTAATTAGGCTACTGTGTTATTTGAAAGGAATATCTGATTTTAGAAATGCAAATGAGGGCACACTAGAAACAAGATGCAAAATTAAAAAGGTAACACACAGTTCAGCAAACAGCAAGAAAGAGAAAGAATGTGAGGATGGAACAAGGATATAACCTAATTTTTGAACTAAAAATTATACTAGCATTTTTCAAATTTAGCAATATTGCAAGGTTAAGGACAATTTTAAAATGCAGAAATTATCTTTGGCGAATAGACTTGAAATCTGTCAAAAAATGCATGTTACAACCACACCTAGGACCAGTTACAGCGCCCCAGCTGGTAGAGCAGTGAGTAGCGCTCCCTTCGGGTCCCATCATGGCTTCCTTTTCCCCCTTCCCCTTTTGTCATTGCTACAAAACAAAGAAGACAGCCGTTCCAGACTTAAATATAGCTGAATTGTACAGCCTCCTGTTTCACACAGGAGGCAGTGGAGTCTCTGAAAGGCTAGGCCTCACAGGCCCGTGACAGAGCTGGGACTGAAATCCAGGCCACGCTTGGGACCCTACGCTTAGGATTTCCTCATGCCAACAGGAGAATTTGGCCATATCTTTTTTTTTTTTAATTAAATTCATGTTATTTCTTTGTTACGGACAGGAAAAGTAACCTGCCTAGAAGAAAAACTACAAAAGAACCAGGAGTTGCTTTCTCTAAATCAGAAGTATGAATATCTGTGAGACTGTATCAGATAGAAATCCTAGTCAAAAGTAACAACAGAGGTGGAGGAAGAAAGAGAAGCAGGAGATGTAAATAAAGGAGATGAACAGGGAGCTGCAGAGTCCAAGGCAGAACACGTTTCCTGAGTGGACTCAAGGCGCCAGCAAAGCTGGGCCTCGCCGTGCTCCGCGTCTGCAGACCTGTGGCTGCCTTGCTCCCTCACCAGCAGGCCCCGCTGGCTGAGGGGAGCAAGAATGACTGGGATGGGGTAGTGCAAGTGTGCCCATACCCTGGAAAGGGATGCACTCACTACGGGACTAAGGACCAATTAAAGTGAACAAGGGAACCATCTATCGCCTCACATTCTGGGTTCAAATTCTGAATTCTCTCTCAGAACTGTTGTTGAACTCCATGGTTAACCCCTATATTGACTTTTATATTTGTTATTAAGAAAAATAGTGACTTACAAAGGTGCTATTTGTGAATATACCAATGCTCCATGTGCAATGCATGGTTTGCGATGCAACTAGACAGTGTAATACATTATATCTGCTCTTTAGGGTCATATAGGGCCCAGAGGTGTCCAACCCGCAGCCCACAAGCTGCCTGTGGCCCATGATGGCTATGAATGTGGCCCAAAATAAACTTACTTGAAACTCCCTTTTTTATTTTTTTGCTCATCAGTCTTCATTAGTGTTTGTGTATTTCATGTGTGGCCCAAGATAACTCTTCTTCCAGTGTGGCCCAGAGACGCCTAAAGGTTGCATACTCCTGGGCCTTAGCAAAATATTTAATACCTGGAAATCAAACTGTGAGAAGGCAGCCAATTCACATTTTTCTCTCACATCGATATTTCTCTCTCCCCCCTCTCTCTTCCTTTCTCCCTCTGTAAAAGCAGTGAAAAAAATGCCCTCCGGTAAAAATTTAAAACTAAATAATAACAATACTCATCTCATGGAATTTTTGTGAACATTAATATAGATGAATAAAAAGGAAAGTAATAAAAAGATAGTAGTTGCATACTACTTGGTATATATCGTGAATGGCCACCGAACATTGCTAGTAACAGCAGCGGTGCTGATAGTCTTGTATGAAGTATATAGACTCAGGGAAAAATCATGTAGTGCATTCTATGACCCCAATAGCAAGATATATGTGTAAACAAAAATAGGTTTCATTCACATGGCTTTTGTTATTGAAATCTTTAGAATGAATGAGTTCCTCAATGAAAAGAGGCCCAGATGTATTCAAAATGCGAGCAGAGGAAAACAAGAATTGTTCCCATAGGTAGGAGCCCAACTTACGTGGCTCCATGCTACCAAGGGACGGAGCTGTACACAGAAGGTGTTAAACGGAGGCAGAAAAACCCAGTCTAGTAAAGAGGACTCAGAAATGAGAGAAAAGGACGTACAGATTTAAAAGGGGCAAGCAATTTCATCTGCAAGTAACATGTATCATAAGGAACATTTTTGTATAATTTTAATAAAGTAACTGTCTTTTTTATGAAAACTGTAAGCTAGGTAGGGTATGTAAATTTTGCAAGAAGATAGTTTACGATAGTCTATGTGAAATTAACTTTCCTTAGAAGTTAATTCACTGCAGCAGAATCTATAATACAAAAAGAAAAAAATCAGTGTGTCACGATAGGGGAATGGATAGATGAATTAGCCACACCCACCACTGGACCACTATGCAGCCACTCACGTAACGCTCTCACAACTAATGACATGAGAATGTGTCCAACATGAAGTGACGTGCACAGTGCAAGACTCAAATGCACAATTTATACATGTATTGAAATGCAATATTCAATGCATACATATATGATCATATTCATATGTAAGCACATGCACAGTAAAAGAAATGAAATAAAACACCTGGCAATGTTATCAATGGGGTGAGAAATGTCATTTTCTTCTATGGATTTGTAAAAATATCCCCAGGCTCTAAACCCATGGATTACTTCTATAATAAGAAAAAGAATGCTTTTGAAAACATAATTACAATCTACAGATACAGCAACATCTCTCACACTAAACTTGATGTTGATGGACATGGCTATAGCGAAATTATGTTTCCTGAACATCCGCTGCATTCTGTGCCTGAACTTAGACGACACTGGCCAAAAACAGCCCTTCGAGGACAATGTGACCCGTACCTCCCGAGTCTCCTGCACCGGGAAGCACCAAGTGGCTCCGACAGTCAGTGCAGCAAAGGTGGAGGGCGAGTCCCTGAAGAGCTCGTCCCACATGCAGCTTCATGACTGGTGTGAAGGCAGCACAGGTAAAAGCTGTCTCCTGCCACCTGGCAAACCCGTGCACACACGGCTCGTTCACCTGAGCAGCAACAGAGCCGCTTTAGTGGGGAAGATGAAAACAGAGAGACACTCTGCTCTATAATATTGAAACCATCAAGACTCTGTATTTCCCAAAGTAGCAATTTGTAACACACACATTAATTTTTAGTTCAATTATTTTGCTTTGTGTGTATCAAACACACTGAAAGAAAAAATGAGTCACTCCACACCCCAGTTTTATCACAAGAGCTGGAAAACTTATAAGCCCTGTCTTCTCTGGTGAGTTATGAACACACTCTCCTTTCTGAGAAGAAAATTAAATTTCTACAGCATCTGGAAACTCTCAAAATATTTCATTACTGTTGTTAAGAGGTTTAGAATAATAGAGGCAGTATTAAAGTAAATATACTATCTCTATTTTCTGTCTCTTTAATTGCTGAATTGTCCATTTTTGCACCAGAGTTTCATGGTTTATTTAATGTCAATTCATGAAACAGAAGTTGAGGGAGAGCGTGTATCATTAGAATCATGCAACTCAAAAAATAGCCAAGAAAATACAAGACCATCTAAATGAACCGTACCTATTTTAATTTTCATAGCAAATATGCTTACAAGACTCAGCACATGCTCAGCTCTAACTACCACGGGGGAAACAGTCCACACTGGTGCAGGCTGGGCAATAAAGAGAGACAGGAAGCAGCAGCTGTGGAGGACACTTGGCTAAAGAATTATTATCAGGCATATAAATTAAATATCTCCGTGTGTGTGTGTGTGTGTGTTTGTAAATCAAGATTTTACCAAATTTGAAGACAAAGAGGGATGCCTCATTTAATTTTACCCAAAATATCCCATTTTTACATCAACGGCATCCAAATTAATTAATTCAAAAGATATGTAATATCTGCTCTGCAGAAGGTACCTATTCCAAGGTTATCAATATCAGGGGATTCTGACCCAATATTCCAGCTCTTCAATGAGAACAACTTTCAATATCTTTAATAGGCACTTTATCCTAACAGATGGAATTAAAATATCTCCTTCAGTTTAGGGGAAAATGCTTTCCAATAAATTAAAGCAAAAGAAAGAATATCGATAGTTACTTGTGAGCATTTGTGTTCCTGTGTATTGATGTGACTCTAGGTAGTTCTTCAACTGTATAACCATTCAGAGAAAAATAAGGATACTCGTTTTTTCTAGAAAATAAAGTGTGAATTCACAGAGCCCAAGTTGAGTGGCTGATTAAATTTAGTAAGAATTTACAGTTTATCTTTTATGCACAAACGCAGGATAGAAAGATGAGTAACTCACCCTTTTTGCACCAGGAGACAATCAGTTTTATGCTGGTTGGGAAAATGGCGGCAAAAACACAAAAGTGATCACATTTGAAAAATGATCGATCATGGGTGAAAATATTTGAGGGGTAAAGTTTAAAAGGAAATTCATAAAACCAACATTATATATGATTGTGACACTAGAGGAATTTGTGATTGAATTCATGACACTTGAAGCAGACCCCAAAGATACGTAAGGTGGGGAGGGGCAGAGGGACTGCATCTTAGGAAGCTCAATCAGCAGTGGCGAGTTGTAGATGAATTAAGAAGGCAAGAGAAGTAAACCTGAGAGCTACATTTGGAAGAATTTTTCAAAGAATTCGAGAATTAGAAGGCTCTGCAGTAGAGGAAATGGACTAAAAATGGAAATGTGGGAATAAAATATTGATGCATTGTAGACATAGAATTAGCATTGATTAAATATAGAGAAAGTGGGAGAAGGATAATAGCTCCCAGTTTAATACACTAGACCTATTTACAGAAATTAAAAAGAGGAATAGCATGCTTTGAGAAATAAGAGCAGAGAAAATGAGTGGATTTGTTTTTGAACCTGCCAAGTTTCAGTTCCTTGTAGGATATCCAAGGCAGATTGTCAAGGAGACTGAAAGGCAGGTCTAGATACAATTTCTAGATTCATTGGTGCTTAAAGCACAAGAATAGATGAGACTCCCAAGGAAAAACACCCCACAGAAACGGTAGGTTTAAAGACAGAAGAATGTTATTTGAAGAGTGAACCTAGGGGACAATGTCTGTTAAGAGATATTAAACTATGATAATGTAAATCAATGTGGTTCCCATTTGTGCTGGCCAGCACTTGACAATGAAATTGTAGTTTTATTGATATTCAACTCAGTATGAGACAATTCAATGAGGTTTCCAATTTTATCGAGATTTTCACAGCCTGTGGAATGTCCCTCAGGGGCTGAAACATATTGGAATACAATCCTATGCTACTAATGGGGTAATTTTTATTGTCTTCCAACACAATAGCAATAAATAAATACAAGCACTTGTGCAGCACACTATGAACATTAAAACTTAGAACTGCCAAGCCAATTGTTGTCCATTGGGCATGTTCTTATCCAAACGGCAACAATCTGTTATTGATCCGATAAATTGTCATTCATCCTTGTTTCCTTAAGGTAGAACCAGTTTGTTTTCTTTATCTTAGCCTCAGCGAAAGGACATTGAACTGGGTAAACATATTCCTTTTGTAAAGAAAACAATTGTCAGAGTTCACTATTCTGTCACATCATTAAGGTACAGAAACACTAATATATGAATAAAATGGTAATAATAATAATAATAATAACAACAACAACGTAAGCTGTAATCTTCCAAACTAGTTTGCATGAAAACAGCTTGCACTAGCATTATTAGGTCTTTAACATAAAGAACGAAAATCTCAGGGTGAATATAGCTTAATGTTGCTTATATCATCATCATTATCACCACTGTCATTGTCATTATTCCCAACTGTAGCAAAATGGATTTTGTTCTACCTTTTCACCTCCTCCCAGTAACAGGATTACATCCAAACCTTTTTCATTCTAACGCTGCAGTGCCTCCCAGGAGAGGAGGGGAATATCCATCCTTGGTTGCTAACTCTGAGCTAAGCCATGTGACTTGCATTGGTTAATGGATGCTAATGAATTTGATGCAAGCAGAGGCACTGAATATCCTTGACTGGTATTTCCTGCTACCTGTGCCTTTGCCATCTGCCATGAGAAGAACACCCCAGTGGCCCCTGAAATGAGAAGAAATACCGAGCGAGCCTGAACACGATTTGCAGCCTGGATCCAAGCCCAGCTGACCCTCTTGAGCCCAGCAGGGCCCAGCGGTGCCAGAGCTGACCTGCATGCCCGTGAGCAATAAATAGTGTTGTAAGTCACTGAGATTTCAGAGTTATTGTTAATGCAGCATCCTCACAAAGAAAATGTATCATATAGAATAACAAACAATTGAATAGTGCTATGTGACTTTTCAAAGTAAGACTGTATGTCTTAGATCAATAAATAAGTATGAAAATGCAAAGGAGACGTATGAAATACATATCACGGGATAAAAATACTGCTATTTTATCACAAAGAGTTGGGTTGGAAGTTGGAGCAGAGCTGAGACACAGAAAATGAAACTAGAGGAAGCCCTATTTCCCTACAAAGGACTTAGTCAAGAAATGTAAGTGCAATTGGTGTTTATTTGGCTGAAGACGGAAGAAAGACATTTTGTGCATGATCCCCAGAGGGTGGAGGGGATGTAGAGGGTGGAATGTCATTACCACTCCCCAGGTTAGGGTAGTAGCTCAGAGATTGAAGCCAGACTAAGTTTAAATATTAGCTCCTCTACTTACTAGCTTGGGTGATGCAGCTGCGCTGGGGGAAGAGAAGGATCACAGACAAGCGGGACAGTCATTCTTCCCCTGCATCCCTGACACTAGAACGCTGCTGACATTTGGTAGACCATAGCGGCCATTATATCAGGGTGACACTGCCCTGTGCGGCAGTGTTAGAATGACTGGGGCAGAGAACAGAGACGTAAATGGGGTTCCCTGACTCAGAACAAATCAACACAAGGTGACGTTTTCTTGAGCCCACTGGAGACCACCTGCTTTGAGTCTCTCAGAATCACCATTTTTAAGTAAAGGACAGATACCATTCCTGAGCAAGCAGAACCTCAGAACTGGTGACATTCATGAATTGATATTAATGTGGTGAAGCCTTGGAAAGATGTGTTATGTTATATTCATCCTTGAATAAATTTAATTCATTTCAACAAATATTTATCAAGCATTTATTATGTGTGAATTGTTATTTATGAATAAGGATGAAAGTAGTGGGCCTAAGGCAGTTTAGCTTATTAGTTTATGCTTGTTCTAAGTAAATTTCAGATGATTTAAGTCTAGGAAGCATATTTTTCTCAGCTCCAAATACGTGGATTCAGCTTTGCTGACGGAGCCCCTGGTGAGAGGCAGGCGAGGTGGCCGTGTCCCGGCGACGCTCTCTCACAGTGACTTATGCTGACCCCAATCACCTACTGGTTCTATCTGTACCACCTCAATTTTCTTACCTCAAAAATGAAAAATGATCTTAAACTATCCCAAATTAACATTTTCTCCAGGTCTAATTTCAGAGTTAAACTTCAGAGTCTCAATCCTTTATCACTATCTTTCCATCTCAAATAGCCCTGGATTTGTAAATGTTAGAAGACCAGTGAATTCAACAATGCTTGGTGGTGAATTTAGAAAGTAAGTGGACTGGGATCTATCTGTTATACTCATCCAAATGCTACTGTAAAATCATCCGTGGCATCAACTGAGATAACTGCCTCAAATAAACCAGCAAATACGATACTGGCCTCTCTGCATTGTCTTCCATGCACCCAAGGCCCGGCATGAAAGTCAGAAAATGCCTTCAGTGAAGAGCTAAGGTTGATTTTTCACCATATTGTGAAACAACCATTTAAGCCGGTGCCAAACTGGATTTTCTCAATTTTGCTAGAGATTTTCATTTCTCAAACAGCCTAGCAGACTTTAGGATTGGAAAAACTTCAAAAAAAAGTCCTCTAGGACACTATAAACACAACTTAGGCAAAGTAGGACTCATTAGCGGTATACAGATAGCAGGGAACTAATATCACCAGAGGTTTTTAACCATGTTAAAGCTTTACATCAGGCTGAGAATAAAAGAACGTTTATACACAGGCAGTAAATTCTCAATATTTAGTATTTTCACCTGATCCATCTAGGCCCTGAATCTCCTTAACACAAGATATGCCAGGGTGTCTTAATTAAAATATATATCATATAAAAAGCAATACAGAGATTTACTTCTACAGAAATCTGCACATATTTTGTGTTAAAAATCCTTACTCTGTAAGGAATAGGTTGATGGAAACCACCATGCACTTCTGGTGGGAGTGCAAACACTCTGAGACCTTCCAACAACACTTAGTGAAATTAAGTATGCAAATACTCAAAATCCAAACATCACAATTTTGGCTACACACAATGGGAAGTAAGGCTCAGTTAGAATAAATGAACTGCATATGCATACAACTATATGAACACATCAAAAACATGTGTTGAGTTAAACAAGTAAGAAAAAGGGCTTATTACAGCAAAATATCTCTTATATAATAACATGTATTTAAGAAAAAAGAAGATAACATCAAAAACACTGGACATTTTTCAAAGATGCGTGCAAAAGCAAAGAACTAAATTGACCTAATTAGATGGTTTTCAAAAAAGGGATAAGAGATAGGAACTGAGATAAAATAAAATTACATAAGGAAGAAATTTTACATGAAGTTATAATGACAATGTTTCACAAGTTAAGAAACTTTTTTATTTTTTAAATATATTTTATTAATCATGCTATTGTTGTCCAATTTCCCTCCCTTTATTCCCCTCTGCCCCAGCACCCCCCATTCCTCGCCCTTTAGTTTTTGTCCGTGGGTTATACACATAAGTTCTTTGGCATCTACGTTTCCTATACTATTCTTAACCTCCCCCTGTCTGTTTCCTACCTACTGTTTATGCTACTTATTCTCTGTACTTTTTCCCCCTCTCTTCCCCTCCCATTTCCCTGTTGATACCCCTCCATGCCTTATATAAATCCCTTTAACATTTCATATAATAAAGGCTGGGCTGGGTGATGATGAACTCCTTGAACTTGACCTTATCTGAGAAGCACCTTATCTGTCCTTCCATTCTAAATGAAAATTTTGCTGGATAGAGTATTCTTGGATGTAGTCCTTGCCTTTCATGACTTGGAATACTTCTCTCCAGCCCCTTCTTGCCTAAAAGGTCTCTTCTGATAAATCAGCTGACAGTCTTATGGGAATTCCTTTGTAGGTAACTGTCTCCTTTTCTCTTGCTGCTTGTAAGATTCTCTCCTTATTTTTAATCTTGGGTAATGTAATTATGATGTGTCTTGGCGTGTTCCTCTTTAGGTCCAACTTCT
This sequence comes from Micronycteris hirsuta, assembly GCA_004026765.1. Taxonomy (NCBI): domain Eukaryota; kingdom Metazoa; phylum Chordata; class Mammalia; order Chiroptera; family Phyllostomidae; genus Micronycteris; species Micronycteris hirsuta. The sequence continues at coordinate 131,938 of PVJI01002425.1, forward strand.
TTGGGACTCTTTGAGCTTCCTGGACTTCCTGGAAGTCTATTTCCTTTGCAAGCTTGGGGAAGTTCTCTCTCATTATTTGTTCAAATAAATGTTCAATTCCTTGGTCTTCCTCTTCTCCTTCTGGCGTCCCTATGACCCAGATGTTGGGATGTTTACAGATGTCATGGAGGTTCCTAAGCCTCTCCTCATTTTTTTTTTGAATTCTTGTTTCTTCCTTCTGGTCCATACCGCTGATTTGAGTCCCAGTTTCCTTCTCTTCCCTATTAGTTCCCTGCACATTTCCCCTCATTTTCTTTAGCGTATCCTTCATTTGATCATCTATTTGCGACCAACTTTCTTCCAATTTTGTCAGCATTCTGATTACCAGTGTTTTGAACTGTGCATCTGATAGGTTGCTTATCTCTTCATCCCTTAGTTGTAATTTTTCTTGTGCTTTGTTCTGTTCTCTCATTTGGGCCATTTTTTTTTCTCAGCACACCTGTTACTTTAAGGGGAGGAGCCTCAGGTGTTCACTAGGGCGGGGCAACCTCCACAGAAGCTGTTTTTCGAGGGTGTGGCCTGGAAGGGAACAATGGTGCTTGCTCCGCTCTTCCTGGCTCCCAGTTACTTTTCTCCCAATGCGCTCTCCTGTTTGTATGGGAGTTGTTTCTGTTGCCCCCCCAATCCCCACTGGTGTTTTCTGTTCTGCTCCCCAGCTCCTTCTCCCGTTTTATCTGCACGTGCAAGTGAGGGACTGCCCAATCCACCAGTCTCAACACTGCTGTTTCCTGCTGGTTTCTCCGGGTGCACCGGCTGCTTTTTGGGCTGCTTTTTGGTCAGGCACACCCCCTGTGAGTCTCTCCAGGAAAACTGCCGTCTTGCCTCGCACACTCTCTGCCCAGCTCTGCCCTGCTTACTGGTCTGGATGAACGTGTCTTCTCTAACTCCTTGGCTGTTGGACTTCCACTCAGCTTGAGTCTCTGTCCATTCTGGTTGCTTATTTTGCTTTTTAAATTGTTGTTATTCCTCTTTTGGTTGTGCAAGGAGGCACAGTGTGTCTACCTACAGCTCCATCTTGGCTGGAAGTCCCAAGAAATATTATTTATTCTAATTATTGACCTAAAATCCTACAGAAAAAATAACTGGATTACTACGGTCCACCTCAAGAATTATGACTCAATATTCTGATTTGGACTGGCTGTGCTCAAAATCAAACATTACTTAAAGGTCGGAATGTGACGTGACGTAGGATTCAACACAGCAGTCACAGAGCCATCAGTTGCCAAGGACAGCCCCCTCTAGTCACTAGCCACCACTCATCCCATTTTATTAGATTATTTATTCAAGTAAGAAACATTTAATTAAATTCTCACTTGAATAGCTAGATGTGACGAAAACCAAACCAAACCACAACAAAAAAAAGTGTACCATGGGAAATTAGCATGTTGAAGTATAGTTTGTCTCTTCTCATTGTTAAAACAAAATTTCTCAAAATATAGTTTGCCATAAAATAGGATTCCTTGAGAGGTCTCGTGTAATACTAGTATCTGATATATGGTAAATGACTCCCTCTCTCTCTCTGCCTGTTTCTCCAGATAGAGACAGAGACAGAGATAGAGATGATAGAGGTTCTAATTTAAAACAACAACAACAACTTTTGATCACCTTCCATTAAGAATAATTACTGTGTGCCCTGGTCAGTGTGGCTCAATTAGCTGGCACATAACCAAAGGGTTGCAGGTTTGGTTTCTAGTCAGGGCGCATACCGAGGTTGCGGGTGCCATCCCCAGCCTGGGTGCGTATGGTCCCTGATCCAGACATGCAGGGGAGGCAACCAATTGATGCTTCTCCCTTGCATCAGTTTTCACTCTCTCCCTTCCTCTCAAGTGCTACATGTCAGATGTTGCTGTATGTTGTATTAAAGAATTCAAGTGAGGAATTTATTCTGACATTGTTTAATTTGATACAATTCTTTGCACAGATTTTCCTCATAGGTGATGTAGGTATATTTAAAAATTTATATTCTAGATGCTGACTGTATACCGAAATAACCTCAGAGTGACAATTCAACCCATTTTTTTCTGCATGTGGTCTATTTAACTCTTTTTTCCCATGTTGTTTTGACAAGCGTGTCTTTGTATTGCTGAGTTTACTATCACTTTCATCATCATCCTATTTACACTACATTATATTTTTCTGTTTATTTTTCTGTGTTTTTTTTTTTTTTCAGGAGACTGTGAAGTCTCCTGAGACAGAGACTCTCTCTCGTGTATCTTTATCATCAGGAAAAATAACCCACTTGGCTTTTGTCTACATACTTGTTTAAAGGGATAAGGGAAGGATGGGAATGACAACTTCAAGATATAGTAATATTTCTGAGTTTTAGTTGGAGGCTATCTCTAAAATACATCTAAACAAGTAGCTAGTAAGACTGTGGAGCAAAGATGACCTCACTTTATTTTCTTCCACATATATGAATAAGCAAAACATTTGCTCCTTCTAGAAATCTATTAGTACAAGACACATTTCAGTAGCAGCACGGGCTCAGGCTAGTTTCCTTAGATGCAAATTATCAAGGCTTGCAGTTCATATTATCAGTAGCAGGGTATTAGCACTTGGGCAGTTCATTTCCTCACACTCTTGGAATGGAAATATTTTCAGGTATGAAAACCTTATTTCCAAAAGCCCCAGTGAGTTGGTTAGTGGAAGAGATAACCTACAGCTGCTTGGTCAGTGGTAACACAGCCATCGTACCTCTCAGAGTGCAAGGTGAAGAAAACTTTGCAGATGCAGGGCAATAGCCAGCCAGGGCCTCACGAAACAAACGGCCGAGGGTAATAATGCCCAGACCCAGGCTTCTGCTGGCTGCTTGGCACTCTGAAGTGTGTCAATTCATTTCCTATTAAGAAAAGCACCACAGATACAGCTAGACAATAGCTCATTTGAGTCTCCTTCAGGACTAGTGATCACCTACATCCTTGAAAGATAGAAAGGCATGTGGTAGGTCAGCGAGGGTGGACAGCTGGTCAATCCTCTGGCCTGGAACTACATAAAAGCTCAGCAGTGTTGTCTAAATGTGGAGTGTCATTAAATTGGCATTTAATTGAACACTATAAACAATGTCACTAGTACAACCATGTTGTTAACGATTAACCCTAAAGTAATCAGATGCTGTTATTTGTCTTCTGGTGGCTTCTTAAAATGTCACTTACCCAAGGGCTATCTTGGGGGAAATAAAGAAGATACCAATGCTATAGATGAAAAAAAATCTATCTGTACAAAATTATAACCTTACTTCCTACTTCACTCATTCACAGCTGTGTCCATATAAGATCTGCCTGTGAATCTGTGTGCACAGAGACTACACAATCTCATTTTTTAAAATATTAAATCAGTGTTTATTTTCTTTTTTATTTATGTATAGTTGATGTTCAATACTAGTTGCAGGTGTACAATATAGTGATTGGACATTTATATACCTTATAATGTGATCACCACACTAAGTCTAGTGTCTAAAATAAAAATACAATTCAAAGACTTTTGAGAATTTGCAATCATTTACTTTGAATTTGACTTGATTTTGGTAAAAACGCATTTATGATTTGGTATACCAGTTGAAAGTATCCTAAAATGGCAGCTACAGACTTTCTATATCTCTCCCTGCAATACCTACTGCCTAATCACATACAACCTCTTCTGTCACTGCCAATCCTTAGATCAAATGTCTCTCCCCAGATGCATATGTATTTGCATGAACTCTTTGGCTTTATATCTATTTGTATATATGTTACCTACTGGGATTTATATGTGGAATTTTGATGGCCCAGATTTGGACTAAAACAAAAAGCACTCTTTAAAGAAAAAGTCTCAGTCCATATGAATGTGGCTGTGTGAGCAAGAGGAAAGCATGATGAGTCAGAGGTAAAATCCAAGGATAATGGGAGCTAAAAGCAAGAGAAAGGTGGTTTAAAGTCAGACTGGATATATCTGGAGAACTGGTTCAGGAACATTTCTGAGCAAGTGAGAAACATACTGTAGACATTTAAGATAGGCAGAATGTCTCTGAAGAGCTGGACCAGGAAGATTTCTGATTCAGAAAGACACAGGAATCAGCTTAATATATCAGACATCCTCCAGGTCATCTCATGATAAAAACCCAGCTTCATGTCTAGAAAAAATTCTAAAATTCATGCTATGTCCTCTTTATGCAAGAGAACTGAGAAAGACTGCTGTGGAGTAATGTCAAATCCTTTCAATTTATTCACATATAATCACCTACTTGGTGCCAGACACTGGGCTCAACACCGAGATACAATCATGAAATGCAGTGGACAGCGGCCTTGAGGAGCTTATACTCTTGGAAGAAGCGGGTAATTTCAAGATGAACGTCTTAATGAGAAAGAAGTAAGTAAAGGTGCTTGGAAGGACAAAGAAAGAATACCTAAATTAGTCTAAAGGGAACAACAAGTCTTATAGGGAGTGACCTTCAAGCTGAAACTTGAAGAAGGAACCAAGAATCAGCCAGGTGACAAGAGACAGGATAGAGATGAGGGGCAGAACAGTTTTCTAATCAAAATCCTAGAATCAAGGACATTTGTGCTAAGTTGGAAGACTAGAGAGATAAAGAAAGAGGTCCTGAAATACCCTGCACTTTTTAATTAAGCAAAATATGGGAGAATTGAAAGACTTTAAAGGTACTTGCATTTCTGCATCAGAAAAATGACATTAGCTGCAGTGTGGACAAAGATCAGGAGAGCAGCTAAGATGAAAAGTAGGAAGGCCAGTTAGAAAACTGTGACAGCATCCAGGCAAGGGGTGGTGGTGGCCTGAGAAAAAGGGGGTAGTCATAGAGATGGGGAGAAATAGGAGAATTAGAGATATAATCAGCAGACAGGAGCAGACCAAAACTTTGCTTGGTACCAAAATGAGTCTGGTGATGGTAAATGAACTAAACCTTGGAATGTCCTGAACTTTATGATTATTTTGCATACCTGTTTTATATAGTTTGCGCCCAGTGACTCCTTATAATATATTTAGAAGTTTTAAGCTATAAATAAATAGTTAAGAATGTTTTTGAAGTAATAAAAGTGCAGGAATATAGTCTAAACAGGGCAAAACTTCTCTTTCAGTCCTTGATTTGGGCAGAAGAATTTACGTGCAATAGAAAGAGGAGCCTTATAGAAGGTGGATCTTGACAACTTCTGCTATGTTTAAAATCTTGTCACAGAAATCATTGCACAATTTTTCCCATCTATGTCAAGTCTATATTTAAATGATTAAATATCAGAGGCCAGTAGCACCATTTAAAAATAAATGCAAACTAGATAACACGCCATTGGCTTTGTTTGAGAGGTGAAATGTCTCACATGCATGTAGGAGGAAAAGAACTGCATACGGCAACTCCAGGAGCCCTGGGGCACAGGCTCCCATGGGCGTCTTTCAGTGCGGTACTGCCCAGGCCACTCTGCGGGAGGAGACAGATTATATTAGAGTCTTGTAATGTCAGAGGCCAGTTGAGGAAACACCAGGATGAGCAAGACCTCACTTGAAGGACGTGCTCATCTGGGACAACCAGATGTCAACACGATGTTGCCTGTGGAAGAACATTTTGAGGAAGGCTGTGGCCACTGGCCAGGTCTGGAAGGCAAGCATAACCCCGTCCAAAGAGCAAAGCTTCCAGTACCTGCAACCATTGGTCCTGTTCTAGACAGTTAAGAGGATAGGGTGAGATTTGTTCAGGCTGAGGCAGAAAATGCCCTTTGGGGATGGGAAAAATCAGAAAAATAAGCTTCATGAGATCAAGTTCTCAGCAGCCCACCTCAGGAAAGTTTATGTTTATTATCTGTGTCCTGCCCTCTACAAAATAATGTCAGTCACTGTCATGGGCAAACCCCTGAGAGTCATCAAGTCACCTATAAAGACAAACTACCCCAAGGATTGTTATGAGCAGTAGTGTGCCTTCTAATTTCCAAAACTGCGTTTATCTTACATTCAGTGAGTTCCGAGTATTTTAGCTAAAAACTCTCTGCACCCAGATGTTGTTCTAAAATCAATGGTGTCTGAGAATTGAATAAATGTAGTAAGGCAGTTAAGTAAATACTCAAAGGAATTTTGGTATGAGCTAGTTGAGGCTATCAATTTATATTAATCCCTTCATGGCTTAATAAGACAAAGTTGTTTCAGGCAACCAAAAATCTATGCCTGGTCTCTAGAGTCCTGTCTTTGCATCTGAGTTACAGCAATCATTAAAAGAACCAAAAAAGCTAAGGATACACCCATTTCTTCTATTTATTCCATAGCAATTTAAGTCAAGCTTATCCTACCCTACTAATTCCAAGTTCTGGCCACAGAACTTTGTCACTGTTTTTCCCTGCAAGGAAAAAAATACTGTGATAATGAAACTTACAGACTTTTGAACCAGATTATACAGATTTAAATTCTCGTTAAATGAAAAGGCTCTGTGATCTTAAGAAAGTATTTGAACTTCCTGCGTCTCAGTTCCCATTTATGTAAAATAGGATAAAATGGTACCAATCATATGTTGACATGTGAGCCCATTAATTAATCTGTATAAAAGTACTTACAACAATGTCTGATACATATATGTTTTGAGAGTATTATCTGCATTAACTCTGTATTAACTGTTCTACTAAAGTTGTTATGTGCATTCTATATAAAAGAATAAAAAATTTTCCACAAAATTCTGTTGAGATTTTTATTCATGGCAACATATTTTTTCTAATTATACTCAGTTATTAGAGCTATGAAATTAAAAATATATATATTTACATTGATTTATAAAAATCTGAATTTTATAAATTTTTGTGTGATTCTTTGATTAGTGGATTTATGCAATGATCTAGAAAAGGGGGACATTTCCCCTTCCAAAACTCTAATAATGACAGATCAGAGATGGTTCAGTGACAACTCATAAAAAAGATACTTCCCAACTACTGATTCCTGAAAAAAGTATTTGCTTATCCACAGGTGGTATCCAAACAGGAGCCTCAGCAACAATAAAACTTAAAAGCCAAACCTGTGTTTGGCAGAAAAGAATCATTTATGAACTAAAAACTGAGACTTAAATGCATATTTACACAAATAATGGCAGAACAAAACTAAGCAGAATTTCATTACCATACCACAAAAGCTCAGCCCACCTGCTTTGTTGGGTTTCATCCTTTGCGCTGCACTTGATTTGATATTGGGCTATAATCAGCACTTAAAGATTATTTCGAAAAAAATTTTTTTAAATTAAAGGTTTAAGTCCTTTAAATACTATAAAAAACAATTATTATGTATGACTAACTTTTTTATGACAATGAGTTTCATTGTCATAGAGCAGTGTTCTTTTGAAATACAGCTGGTAAAAGAAAACAAAGGAGAGTATCTTTTAATGCAATACATGAGCACAAAAAAGAGTCTGCTTATTTAAAGACTGTTAATACTGCTTTTTATTTTATCTCTGTCCTTTTGTCTTATCATTCACAGACACTCCTGACAGAGCTTGCCCTCGCAATAGCTGACTGCTCTTTTTGATATAATCACTCCTTTCTCCTATGGACAGGCCAATATCTTCCGTGATTAGCAAGGGACAGCCCTGTCTGTCTCGATTACTCATAGATACTTAGCAGTTCACTACATGCATCACCACTAATTGCAGCAAGAGTATTCATCTGGACTCTCTGCCTTCTGATGTTTTCTTTTCTTCCCAAACAACACAGGCAAGTAAGTCTATCTCTCCAGATGCACTGGGATTGGAGAAATTTGAGATGCCTCTTCATTACCATTGTTTGAAAACTTTTTTACTTGGAATTATCTGAGGTGCTTTGCATGAAAATCAGGTCTCATAAGTTTAGCAATTCATGCAATCCTGAAATTTAAACTATGTGTCTTTTTCTTTTTTTAAAGGTATAGGCTACAGTAATAGTGAATCAAGAAATCACCGTATCATGGGTGGGGAGGTAGATTCAGATAAGTGTTTCAGAATTTTTTTGCTTGAATTTGTGCCTGAAGTCTTACTTGCTTATTAAATATTTACAATGAAAATAGAAACTAAAGTGCAAATTAAAATGATCAAATATATTTAACAATACTTGAAACCTATGTAATTTTAACCAATGTCACCCCCAAAAATTTAATTAAAACTGTATTAATGATAACAAATGATATTAAATCAAATAATTATGAAAACTCTCAGAGAATACTACTTCCTAAAGCTGAACAGTGCCATTTTCAGTATCTTTTATTACATTTCCTGCCAAATATTATTCTGTATAGCATAAAAATGATAGCTATTGAGATTAAAATCAATTTAGAAATAAATGCAGTAAAGAAAATTTCATGATATTCTTTGAAGAATTGCTCAATCAACATTTTCAATATTATCCTCTCAATTTCCCTCTCCATTTCTTATCATTTAAACAAATAAATCAAAGTGATTAATGACCCTGGCACATGAGTTAAATGTTGGAAGCTCAGCGTGGAACACTTGATTACTACATCTGAAAAAAAGGGAAAATAACAAAAAGATCAGATCAGGACTGTGACCCTCATTAAGGCCAGCTTCACATTGTAAATAATAAAATCATTAGTACAGAAAAAAGTAGGACAGCAAGCTAATTGCAGTGTAAGAACTAAGAGCATTTTAATATCCAAAACTCAACCAGAAACCAGGAAGTGCTTTGGAATCACTAACGACGGTTGAATGAAGACGCCAGGCATGGGGATCAGGGCCAGGGTAGTGGCAAGGATGGAGTACCAGCACAGGGAGCCAGTCCTTGCTCTCCGGGTGCTTTACCCACAGGAATTAAGTAGCTCAGCTATGGTCACAGTGAGGCAGTAGTACAAATGGAGTACTCGTTCACTCCTTTTTTAGATCAAGATGTTTTTTCTTTCACTACATTTGGGCACCTCCCAGCCCCAAGCTAAAAGCCAGGCTGGATACAATAATGGTCAAGGAGAAAACAGACAACATCAAAAAAATAAATAAATAAAGTCAAAATCAGAATTGAAGCTGCGGAAATTGATTTTAGAAATTAAAAACAAGCAATGAGGAAAGAAGGGTTGAGAGAAACACAAGATTTGGAAGTTTTTTTCAGACTCCTAAGTTTACACATCCTTACAAAATCAAATAATAAGAAAAACTTTCCTTCCCAGATGTACTGTTTAAAAAAGGTGCAAGGTTTACAACACAAAAATGGATTCGAAACCCTCAAAACAATTTTTAATCATCAACCAAAAGAGCAATTCAGTCCTCTACGGAAAAACACAAAAGTTAAATTTAAACACATGCGAATGTGATATAAATAAAACTAAGAAAGAAAAACACAAACATTTTCCATATTCTACATTGAAAATATCTGGCGGAAAACTCTATAAATGAATAAATACTAATGCTGTGTTGCCAGGGTAATGACACAACCCTGTTTGTGCTGTCTCTTCTACGGCCACACGAAGAACTCTATTGATTCATTTTCTTGTGTGAGGGAAGGAAGAATTGCGTATAATTAAACCCTAGTTCTAATGATTAAAATCAAATTATTACCTTTTGCATTTTTAAATCATAATACAAATAGATACTTTTGAGAAAATCAACCTGACATTTTACTTTAAAGGGCAAGTCTAAAAATACATGTACAACCAACAAACACTAAATGACTTCTTACAAGTTCAAGAATCTATTATCTCTGGCAAGATAAAAGCTAATTATATTTAACCAGACTATAATACAGGACTATACTATGTAAAGAAAATGCTGCACAAAATAAGGACAAGGAATATGAGGGGACTCAATTAGCATAAGATGTAACTTCCTTAGGATGATAGAGAGAGAGAGGGAGAAAATGACACTATCTACTGATATTAGTTTATTTCCATTCCCAATCCATCATGGAACCCTGAATGACTTATTGGTTGGTATGCAATGATAAAAACAAAAACAGGATATACAGTTTGGGATAATTCCAACCTCACACATTCTTATAAAGTAACATAGTTTCATAGCATACTGATGACTACTGAGATTCTTAGTCTAGAGAGTCAATAATCTTTAAATGTGTTTATTTACATGTTTAAATGTATTGATCATTCATCATTCAATAGAACCCATAATGGTTTGTAGGGGATTGCATATCACCAAAGATCCTAGGTTTGTAATTCTTAATAATGGGAATACCTATTGCACTTTGAGTTTGGAACTATGAATTGCATGTGTATGGAAAAGTCCATAAGTATAGAATGCATACCATAAGGTACAATAGTATAAATCATAACGAGATAAATTAGTATATTTATAGAAGTCACTGGTAATCAAAAAGAAATCTACTTTTTAAAATAAATTATATTAGCTAGAAATATTAATATACAAATATATATATACATATATACAAGGCCTGTCCTGAAAAAGTCTAGCCATTGTAAATATAATGAGAGTAGTTTGCGTGACATCAGTGTAACCTAGCAACCAAGGAGAGTGGACTTGAATGCACATGCATGAACAATAACAACTGCACTAATCAGTGTTAGTAGACACCATTGAGTGAGCAAGTGTATTATGTGGCCATCGCAGTCAAAATGACTGAGTAGAGCAATGAATCTGCATCAAATTTTCGTTCCTCCATGGAAACTATTTGGATGATTCAGAAGGCTTTCATGGATGATGCAATGAGTACAGCACAAATACAAGTGTGGCACAAATACTTCAAAGATGATTGAGAATCTGTTGAAAGTGGTCCACATTCTGGAAGGCCTGCAACAAGCAGAGCACCTGAGAATGTTGAATGTGTATGGGCTGCAATCAACACAGATCAGTGACTGACAGTGCGAGAACCTGAAGCTGATCTGGGGATTCCAAAACTATCATGTCCAAGATTTTGATGAAGGATCCTGGCATGAAATGTGTTGTGGCAAAATTTATTCTGGGCTTCTGCTACCAGAGCAGAAGGAACATCGTGCTTGCTAATGACTTGAGTGAAACTGTTACCCAGGAAAGAGGTTTCCTCAAGGAGGTCATAACCGGAGATAAAGAAAGATGCAACACAAGGAAAATGGGTGCAGCTGTGGGCAACTGGTGATTGGCAGCTTCATCATGACAATGTGCCCACTCATGCATCAGGTCTCATGCAGTTTTTTGGTGAAACGTCAAATCACCCAAGTGACTCAACCCCCTAAATTCCAGATTTGGTGCCCTGTGACTTCTGGCTTTTCCCAAAACTAACATCACCTTCGAAAGGGAATAGATTTCAGACCATTGAAGAGGTTCAGGAAAATATGATAGGGCCACTGATGGTGATTCCAACAAAGGATTTTGCAGAGTGTTTTGAACAGTGGAAGAGACGCTGGGAGAACTGCGTGATGTTCCAAGGTGCCTACTTTGTAGGGGACTGAGGCGTCATTGTCCAATCTTCAATGTTTCTTGTGTTTTGTGTCTTCAATAAATGTCTCTTTTTCATATTACATGGCTGGATACTTTCTGGACCTACCTCATAATGGTTCCATTTTTCTGGAAAACCCTGACTAATGTTAATACAAAGAGTAATTTTTAATTCTTAAATAAAACTCAAAATTCTGCATTTTTTTTCCTTTTGTCCCCTTACCAACTTTTCTTCCTCTCCTTACATTTGAAAATTAATGGACACAGAAAGAAAAATGATTGTGCATGAAAATTCAAGCTTCAAACTTATTCTTAGATAACTGTCTATCCCAAGGACCTGCAACCCTTTTCTGTAGTAAACACTCTAGGCTTTGTGGTTCACACGGAACCTGTGGCAACGACTCAGCGCTCTGTTCTACAATAGTTCTGCAGAAGCAGCCACGGACAATATAGAAGTGAATGAATCGGTGTGGCTGTGTGTCAATAAAACTTTCTTTATAAACATTTGCATTATAATGTTTACATAGCACAGAATATTATTTTACTTTTGATTTTTCCAGCCATTTAAATATGTGAGTAAATCACTGTTGACACACGAGATCCCTACAAAACAGGCAGTGGGCCGCATTTGGTCTCTTGGATTCATCCTCCTTGGTTTCCAACTGAGAAAAGTATTTCTGTTGTATCTGGTGTTTTTCTGCATAGTGAGAAATTTCTTATTGAAACTAGATTTCAGAGATGAGCAACATAATCCATATGCCTAGTGGACAATAAAA